>JAJIBD010013605.1:0-29149 GCA_021461705.1 Cryptotis parvus | reverse complement strand
ATAAAGTAGAGATGAGAATCTTGTGAAGGCTTGGAGAAATATATACCTGTATATAGAACATCCATTGGTACAGCTGCATGCCTTTCTATTCTGAGATACAGTTCATCTCAGATGCCCTCCGCCCCCCTCCCCCCCCCGTCTACCAAGGGCCTGCACCCTTGGCTGGAGCAATATTAACATTTCAGTGGGACTAGGTGATTTCCTGGTAGAAGTTTCCCTGAGGGGTTGGACCCTAATTGCTTTCCATTGATGTGGGCCAGTCTGGGCTGAAAAGTTATAAAATCTGTCACCTGCTTCTTCTGTGCTTTTCGCCTTTTCTCTTCCTCCTCTATGCCCCTGCCTCCTCTCTCCTTTCTCTTCTCTGTTGGGCCTTAGCATGTGGTAGCGGTCATTGTGGCCTAAGATTCTAAACCTAGACATGGCCAGGGCCCAACTAGGAACCTAAAGTCCAGGGTTTTCCTGTTACTGGATTGTACACCAGAACAAGTGTGAGTAAAGCATTTTGAAACTTTGCTGGATCCTCACCTCTCTGTCCACAAGCTGCAGATCCCCTGGGACAGAAGGGAATCACTATACCCTTCTCCTCGATTTTATTGGGGCACCCAGTAGTACCCCCCAACAAGTACTATATTCCATATATTAGTTTATATGTCTCATTTTCGTAGCTGGTACATAGATATTGATAAAGAAAATGTACTTTCTTACTTTTCCAGTATCACCTGTATAAAATGACTTGTGAACTTAAATTAGAATTCCTCAAGATTGAGTTAGACATTTTTCTCCTCATATTGTGAGCTTACATTGAATTTTTTTTGTCTCTGAACTTCCCTGTGTCTGACTCTTTGAATTACTCAAACCAAGCCATGCCAATATGTTGTTCAATAATTTTGTTTCAACAGAACACCTTTCACATCCCTTAACACTAATTTATTTTACTAACCTCTTTCTTCCTATTCAGATAGAAAGAAGTCTTTCTACTATGTAAATCTCTCCTGGTGTCTCATTCAAACTGTAGACTTCTCTGTAAAAAAAAGTATATCATTAGCTAATGTTGCAAGGTCAATCAATAAGCAACATAAAGTTATTAAGAATAAATAAAGCAAAGATCAGAGCTATGGTGTTTCTTTCTAAACTAATGATTTTTTTGGGTAGGAAGATATTTATTTTAAACTAATTATCAGTTAACTTTTTAAAATATAAAGATCAAGTCTTAGAAGCAATCACATTTACTGGTATACATTTTAAGTCATAGCATGTAACTATTTAAACACATATGTCAAGACTTCCTTGTCTCTAATTTAAAAAGGGTAATATGTTTAACTATGGATATCTTTAAACAAAGTTAAAATGAGGAAAAGATTTTAGAGGAATATAGATGAAATGAAGCAAAATCATTCAGATTAAAAAAAAATGAAAACAAAGTGATTGTTAAGATATTGAGGGAAAACTGCTTATCTTCTTTTATAACTCCAAAACGCAAAGCAAATCTGAAGAATAAAACTTATTTCAGAAAAATTTTAAGTAAAGCATTAGAAGTAGTCAGTATGTTTAGCTAGAATAGGAATGTAGGAAGATTTTCATGAGAGTAACACACAAACTTCCTCTTCATGTGAAAATATTCATAAAGAGGTTAGTTTATGGCAATCCAATGGTTGATAGATTTTTTGCCCCTACAGACACTTGCATGAAATTTCTTGATGTATGATTTTATAAAAATGCAGTCATTGGGATTTACTTCTGTGGATAAAAGTAAGACTTAATATCTCAATAGTTTTCTAATTAGTATGGAGTTTAATTCAGTTACTGAATTGTGCAAATTTTTGTTTTAACTCACATCTTGAGTGAAAGAGAAAATTGGAGATCGATAATAAATATGTTAGGGGCAAGGAGAGAAAAATCTTAGTTATATGTGTTGCTATATGAGATAACCTTTGTAGTTGTTAGCCAAGGTAAATATTCCCATTCTTTCTAAAATCACTTATTCATGTTATTGAGGTTGTATTCATTTTAAAGCAAATATATGTCCCTAAACAAATTATATTCTGTCATTGTTTGAACATATCCTTTGGTTTCACCAGCTTGGTGTTTGTAAAATGAGATTGTACTAGGATTTCCCCCCCAAATTTAATGCTTCATCCCTGATCTTCTGGAAAAATAGGTCTTTGGTTGAGGAATGGAGGTGAGGGTATAACTTGTAGTGCTCAAGAGATTATATAAAGTTCCCGGAACTAAACAGCAGTCAACTATGAGTAAGTAAAGTACCTTAAGCCCTGTACTATCACTCTGATTGCAAAGTAATATGTTTTAAAATATAATGTTATTACTGTGATTTTCCTAGAAAAGTAGTAAGCTATAGATTTCCTAGTATGCAATGGAAAGGGTTCTTAGTTTACTCTGATCTAGTCATGAAGTCATGTACCTTCTAATATGTTACCATCAGGTTAATTCAACTGCTTTTGACGAATGAGAGCTGTCTCTTGATAGCTCAAAAATACTTCATCTGGAGGACTTTAGATGTGTAGCTTTTCATGTGCAAGCAGAAGCAACCAGGGATAAACAGGAAGGGTCATATTAAAAGGAAGAGAATGAGGATGCTGTAATACTTTCTACAATAATTTTCATCTATTATCATCTGTTCCTTCCAATGTGTTGCATGACTTGCCTTCTGGGTCATTTGATCCCTCCTCTCTGATTTCGTCCTCCAAGATAATGAACTCCCTTGAAAAAAAAAAATTCTTGCCTTTTCTTACCCACAACATGAGTTAGACTATGAAAGGACCTCTTAAAACTTAGTTGAACTTTAAATATGCAAAATTCAAAAAATAGCTTGAAATTGGTCCTGGGTATAATTAGTTATAATTATCAATTTGTTAAAATCTTTTTGTCAGGCTGTAGGCCCAGTTCTTGCAGTTTTCTCTTTGTTCTATTGGGGGACACACTCAATTTCAGCAGTGAAAAAATGAAACTCTTACATTCATCTCAGATTTTACATAGGCTTTCTTTTTTGTGCTTTGAAAAATGGTGCTGTTCTTCTGTCCTCCAGTATATTTTCTGCCCTGTAATAGGGCCTGCTTGAGAAATTTCTCTAACTTTTTCTTGCCTCTTATTGCTTTCACCACAGGCTCATGAAATGGATTTTATTAACTAGATAAATGTATCATCCCATAGAATAATATATTTATCAAGACCAAATAAGTGTTATGTGTACCTAGGTCGAGTCAACATGATGAATGACCTAAAACTGAGCTGCGCAGGAGGAAGAGAGCGGCATGGAATGCCTTCAAAGGCATCAGAAATAGCTAAAAGGACAAAGAACCTCCGGCCGGGCCATCTCTCGACTCCACCATTTCCCTGCATTAACATAGCCTCAGAGACCTGGGCCCTATGAAAGCAGGATGAGAATGCTCGGTGTCTCCCAGAGGCACGAAAGAGCTAGCTTGGAATATCACGCCTCACTCAAGTGAGAGAAGGAATCGGAGTTCTGACCTCGTCGCTATTCCAGAACAGGGGCGCTGGTCTCGTTGCCAAGGCTCGAAAATCAGATGGGCTGGACATGTAATGCGATTTGGAGACAACCCGTTGGACTAGAGCCGTTCGACTGGATCCCACGGGATGTCAAAAGATCACGGGCCGCCCACCTACAAGATGGTCAGACTTCCTTGTTAAGACCCTGGAAGGAACAGTTTGAGGCTCTTCTTATTCCTGAATCAACCAGTGCCATTGGGCTACATGGCCGTGATAGGGTCCAATGGAAATGTTACTGGCGCCCGCCGGCAAATCGAGGTCGGGTTCAGTCGGAAAAAGTGTTAATTATGTTCTTCTTGTATCATAGGCTTATTTGGAAGAATGCCAAGTCTATTGCTGGGCATTCTATTCTTCAGGGTTGTTTTTATCCCTTTTGCTACATAGGCATCACTAAGGTGAGGGCTTCATCTTTCTCTAAGCGATTTATGACTCATGGTTAGTAAGCATACATATTCTCCCTTAGAAAGGTACATGTGTACTGAGTGAAGTGAAGTGATTTTTTAAATCTATTAAAAATGTAAACAAATTAAATTATAAGTAAAGAAAGATTTCTCCTGGGATAAAATGATAGTCCAACGGGTAGGGCATTTGCCTTGCATGCAGCCAACCCAGGTTCAGTGCTCGGCATCACATATGGTCCCCACTTAGTGCCAAGAGTAATCCCTGAGCACATAGCCAGGAGTAATCCCTTAGCATCACTGTGTGTGACTCCATGAAAAAACAAAAGATTTCTCCAACTGTCTATGGGTACTGCTATAGGAAACTGTTTAATAGAAAAGTAAATAGCTCCAAGATCAAATCATTTTGTCTCACATTTTCCTAAAGAAAAATAGAGAAGATGTCATATATTGTCTTGTCTTGTCTTCCTGTTGGTGACCGATTTTCTCAAGAGGGCGCCAGTAACATCTCCATATGTCCTTTCACATGCTTGTGTAGCCCAAGGGCATCTGCTCGCTCCAGGAACATAAAGAGCCTCAAATCATTACATCAGGTCATTGGAATGAGGTCAATAATTGTCACTAGTATTTGGCATATCAAATATGACACGTGTAGCTGGACAGGCTCCGCTGTGTGGGAAACTCTTGTCATATATTATAGACATATAATATATATTCACACATATACATATGTATATGTATATAAGGATTCAATTAGGGATTGATTAATCCTTATACACATATGTATGTGTATACATAAACATACATGAGTGTATGTGTTGCAGGACTCTAAGGGCCGCTGCATCTGCTCTGGTTGCCTCCCGCAGATCCCCGTGATAAGGGGGTAGTCTAAATGTGGCAGTTTATCCGACCATGTATGCTGTACTAGCTGGTATAAATATTCTTCCATGCTATCACAATCATCGTGGGACTAGCTAGATCTTACCAGCATATTGCCTGGCCACGTAAGGACACCTAATTAGATCAGAGAGAAATGCTGTTTGCTTCCAAACAAACAAGCATGGCTCCCTGATAAAATATAAAACTACAATGAAGTAGAGGAGACTTGTGAAGGCTTGGAGAAATATTTAACTGGCATTGGTGTTGATCTTTGGTACAGTGACATGCCATCTCAGAAACCCCCTTCTCTACATTTCAAAGGCATTCCGCTCAAAACATTAGCACAGTAAAGGCCCTAGGTGAGATGCAGGGAGGGGACTACCTAAGGGCATTGGACCCTCCATGCTTTCCATAACAATGGGAGGAAGGTCTGAGTTGCGGGGGGGGTATAAACTTGCCAGTCTCCCGGGCTTCTTCTTCCCGGTGGGATTTCGCCTTGTAGCGTTTTCCCTTGGAAGTTATACCGTGGTGGTCGCCATCTTGGCCTACACGTGGCTGGGGTTCTAGCCTGGAATCCTAAGCATCGGCTTTTCCTTTTGCTGATTTGTATGCCTGAACCTGTGATAAGTAAAGTCTTTTAAAACCGCATCAGACTGATATACAATTAAAAAAATACCATGGTTTTATAAACTAAATGGATGCATGAACGAGTGGATCCTTCAAACTTACCTTTCTTGTGGAAATACCACAAGTGTGTGGGAGCAGAGGTTAGGTAAGACAGAGAAGGGAACAGTGCGCCAGTAATTGTCAAAACTGCTACTACCACATAGAACTTAGCATTAAATACAGGCAAAAATAGATACACATGATAACCTCTAAGTATACACATTGCAATCCACAATATGTAAGAGAAAGAAGAGAGAAGAGAGAAAAAGATAAGGCTTGCCATAGAGGCGGCTAGGGGGGGGAGGGAATTGGGGACTTTGGTGGTGGGAATGGGCACTGTGGAGGGATGGGTGCTGGAATACTGTATGACTGAAACCCAAACATGAACATTTTGTCTTTTAAAAAAAAAAATAAGATTCTTAAAATAAGGAAGAAAAGAGATAGGGTAAATACTAGTTTAAGCAGATATTTATGATACAAATTATTATCATCTGTTGTCTTTAAAAATCATGAACAATGAATATCTAATATTTGGAAATTTTATATTGAGCTATTTAAGATTATTTTGGACACAGAATATTTTAATAAAATGTAGAATTTAAAAAAAAAATAAATAAACCGCATCAGACTCCTGAGTATCCATCCATTCTCGCTGGCTTTGGGGGGTAGAAGGGAACTCGCTTCCCGGCACTGTCGGGGACCCGCGGAGCGCCCGGCATTTGGCGTCCCTGGGTGGGCCGGCATCTGGAGGGTCCCACCGAGATGTTAAAGAACTTTCCTGAAGCTGGGAACAGCATTCAAACCGTGAGTTAAAAATGGGCCCTCTTGGAAGCTTTTTTTTGTTCTGGCTTCACCTGTTTCTTCAGGTGCTAGTAAAAGTGGTAACTTTTGTAACTCCGGCTTTTCTTTCAGAAAGTCATGAAATTTAATCTAGCAAACAGATTTTAAAGCTTAACGATAACCTAGAGGGAAGAACAGAAACCTCCAGAGGAGGCAGACTCTCAAACTGAGAATCTGCCCGGAGTTAATACCTCCAAAGGTGGAGATGCCCCTAATGGAGACTGGATCTCAAGATAAGGGATTCCCTAAAATAATTACAAACTCTGAGGATGGGGAAGAACAAATTAATTCCCAGAGCCTGTCCAGGCCTCTAAAAGGCTCGTAGTTCCTCCTATTCTAAATTTAACAGCAAAAAGCAAAGCTCTGGGAGCTTTGCAACATTCCTCATAGCCATTCTTTATTTTGGTCTTTTCTAATGCTAACTCTTGTGATTTTTGTGATAAAACTGCACCTCCCCCAACCGGGCAGAGTGCAAGTTCTGGAGAGCAAGTTGTTAAGTTTAAAGTAAATGCTTTCCTGAACCTTTGGTTTAAGAAAATAAAAGGTCAAATTTCTTGGTGGCATCTTTATTTAATTCAGCTGAAAGAAAGCTTTAGGCTCAATCTACAGCTGCCTGCCACCTTCATAAGTACCATAGCTTTCCATAAAGATAAACCGGACTAAATTGTCCGCTTTTATTTGTCTGTGCTCCATCCCACGTGGCTGGAGGTTTGCGACACTTAGTATGTGATTGGATATTTTGGCAAATGACTTATGGCAAATGGATAGTTTTGCGAATGATATATGGTAAATGTTGGTAAAAAACACTTAATATTCAAATGTCTAAGGGGCCGCTAAGAACAACAACAAACAGAATTCACAAAAACTGTTCAAAATGGCTTGCAGCTTTAAAAGCCCCAATTTCTTCGATATAAAGTCTTAATTTTAAATTGCAAACTGCTCAAACCTCCGAATTGGTTCATTTCTTAATAAGATAATCTTGCTTTGCAGCCTGTTAAACATGGTCCATTTTAAATAATAATAATTTTGCTTTGCAGCCTGTTGATCTTGGGTCGTCTATAATAAAAATAACTTTGCATTGCAGCCTGTTGATGCTTTCGCTGGAGATAACCCCTTTCTTTCTTAAAAAAAAAAAAAAAAACTGCCCTGGAGCGAGTTTATAGGTAAAAGCAACTAAATAACCTTCCAAAAAAGGTACCATAAAAATATTTATTTTCTAAGTGTTTAATGTGTAAGTATCTTAATGTTTCCTTGCTGCTTTGAAGTGTTTAAAGGTGAAAGCACCTGAATAACTCTCAAGGAAAAGATATTTTGTAAGAATTTTCTAAGGTTTTATATATATAAATGACTAATGAAGTTTCTTAAGGTTTTGAAGAAAAATAGACTGCCGTGTATGATGTTTAGTGTCAAGGTTTTAAAAACTAATAAGTTTTCTAATGTTTTGTTTACAGGTAAAAAAATAAAAATTAAAAATTAAAAAGGAGAAAAAAAGGTGAACTCCAAGTATAGTGCTCAATATAAAATCTGCTAACAACTAATAAAAAATTTTAATGCTTTTGTTCAAAGATTTACAGAAAAAGAACTTGGCTGCTGCAGATTCTTTCTATGTTGCTGGAGGCTTTGGACTCTGATCACAGTGCTCATTACAAAAATGTCTGCTAAATCAATGAAAAATTGTTTTTCTAATGATTCTGTTCACAGGATGAGATATTCGAATCCAGTAAACCTGCGCTACAGTGCTCAATACTCCAAGACTCCTAAAACAGTGCTCGCTAAAAATTTAATAATTTGCAAAACTAATTTTTCCCAATGCTCTATTCACAGGAAAAGATACTTTCTCACCATCATTTGCCGGCTTTATATTTATGAAGCGCTTGACTCGTTACCATTTATCACCCTAAATGGGTCACATATACAGCTGTAAGATATTGATCGAGCAAATGTATGTGGTGCGGGTGTGTGGTGGCCACCATTATGTTTGTGGATTAATGTTGTGTCTATGTTATGTCTCAACTACTACCTTCTCAATTTCTGACCACTACAAACCTCTATTACATTCATCAAACTCCCTGCTGATCCACTAGATTTATCAATTTTTAAAATCATCAATTCTCATACTTATTTCCCTGCTCCACCCATGTTGGAGCTTCTTTATATTCTTCTCTCCATCCCAAACTTGGATCCCTACAAAGCCTTAAAATCCCTACTTGTGATTAACCTCAAAAAGTGTTTTGTCTCGCCTAAGCTACAGGTACAGTTACCGGTGCCAATGTTCCCTTGCTGAAGAAGCCCTGCAAGACGCCCACACCGATGTTCCAGACACCTGCTCCAGCGCTCAAGACTCCTGTTCCAGAGTTCAAGATATCACACCGATGTTCCGGACACCTGTTCCAGCACTCAAGACTCCTGTTCCAGAATTCGGGATACTTGTTCCAGTGTTCCCTGAGACCCAATCCAGTGTTCCTGACAATTCAACGAGTTCCTGATCGCTGTTCTCCAAAAAACTCATACTCATATGATCACCGCTATTGCTGTTCCAGAAGTAGCCCCACAGATTTGTTCCAGACACCCGACTTTACATAAAATATAGCAAATTGACTCTCACAAATTATGGACAATGCAAACTATAGTCCGTTATAATCAGACAGCTAAAAACACTTTATCTTGAACTTTGCTTTGGGTCCAAAAACAAGTTAGGATCCTAAAGTAACATGTATTATCATTTTGCAATTGGAATTGTTTTTTCTTATCTTAATTTTCTGTACATTACTAAATATTTCTTACCTTTTCAATTTTTATTAGTAAACTAATCAGGGGAGTTGTTGCAGGACTCCTAAGGGCCGCTGCATCTGCTCTGGATTGCCTCCTGCAGATCACCCGTAGATAAGGGGGTAGTCTAAATGTGGCAGTTTATCTGACCATGTATGCTGTACTAGCTGGTATAAATATTCTCCCATGCTATCACAATCATCGTGGGACTAGCTAGATCTTACCAGCATATTAGCCTGGCCACGTAAGGACACCAGTAATAGACCAGAGAGAAATGCTGTTTGCTTCCAAACAAACAAGCATGGCTCCCTGATAAAATATAAAACTACAATGAAGTAGAGGAGACTTGTGAAGGCTTGGAGAAATATTTAACTGGCATTGGTGTTGATCTTTGGTACAGTGACATGCCATCTCAGAAACCCCCTTCTCTACATTTCAAAGGCATTCCGCTCAAAACATTAGCACAGTAAAGGCCCTAGGGTGGGATGCAGGGGGGAGGGTACCTGAGGGCATTGGACCCTCCCTGCTTTCCATAACAATGGGAGGAAGGTCTGAGTTGCGGGAGGGGGGGGTAAACTTGCCGGTTCCCGCCTCCCGGGCTTCTTCTTCCCGGTGGGATTTCGCCTTGTAAGCGGTTTTCCCCTTGGGAGTTATACACGTGGTGGTCGCCATCTTGGCCTACACGTGGCTGGGGTTCTAGCCTGGAATCCTAAGCATCGGGTTTTTCCTTTTGCTGATTTGTATGCCTGAACCTGTGATAAGTAAAGTCTTTTAAAACCGCATCAGACTCCTGAGTATCCATCCATTCCTCGCCGGCTCGGGGTAGAAGGGAACTCGCTCCGGCACTGTCGGGGACCCCGGGGGGCGCCCGACATTTGGCGTCCCTGGGTGGGCGCAGTATGTATATAAGGATTCAACTAAGTGGTATCTAATTGCATCAAAGAAAGTCTTCCTTAAAACAAGTACCATCTCTAGTATAGGATGTGACTTGCGCTTTATAATTCTTTAAATGTCAACCATTCAGTCACAAAATAGAGATAAGATTATAGGACAGTAAGTGATCAGGTACCGATTATTGATAAATCTGAGTCTCTTTCTTAAACAGAAACATTCACTTTATTAATGATCAGGTACTGATTATTGATAAATCTGAGTATCTTCCTTATAAAAGCATTTGTTTTATATGACCCTTCTAATTGTAGTTTTCTTCCTGAATGTGAAGATTCTGTAGCTATGCTGCTTATTATGATCCTTACATGGGCCATGATTCAGTGGTAAAGTTTTTATTATTTCTGAAGTCATGGAACTCTTACATATTTATAATTTTTTGCTATTGGGATATAAACAGAGAATTATCTAGAGAAAATTTTAATTTTTATTTCCAGAAGTAACTATATCATAAACATTTACAAATAGATGTTTTTATCTCTCTTTGTATATTATATACACAACAACATACACACACACACACATATATATATATATACACACACATATATATATATATGTACATAGATATATAACATATATAACAAATATGTTATAAACATTTACTTAATAGGGTTATTATTTATTTTTGTAGTTACATTTTTAGAACACATTAAGTCCACTATGGGAAGTAGATAGATATTTTTGATGTTGGTTATAATCATGAAACTGTTAGAGGTTTTGTCTCCTTTGGGATGTATACAAAATTTATTTGCATCACCTATCTTATGTGAAATAAAAAATCTAGCGCTTACCCCAACATTTCTGTGATTTCCCAGAAGTGTATATTCTCACAGTCACTTCTAATTCCAATTTCTGATTCACTGTGAATTTAATTTATCTATTTGTTTTTCCCCTTGCTGCTTTTTCCATAGTATAATCAAATACGGATCATTGCCAATCTTTAAGTTTTTTCCATATTCCAATCATAGAATATATTTGCAGATCTAACAGTTTATGCTCAAGAATGGGAATCCAAGGGATGGAATCAGGGAATTGTAATAATTTATAAGAGATGCTTGAAAATTGATGTTAGGTATGTCTGTAATATGAAGTTACTTTATTTTTTATAAACTACCCTATGCTTTAAAGGCCTCATCAGTCAGAAATACGCTCAGAGCTTAATCCTGGCTCTGCACCTGGCTCTGCGGTCAGGTAAAACTTCTTGTGGAGTTCTGGGACCATATGAAGTGTCCAGGACAAACCACATAAAAGGCAAGAACCCTATCCTCTGTACTGATCTCTTAGTCCACTTTTACAGGATAATTTTGATGGAAATGTTGCTTGTGCAGGTTCCCCAGGTGGCTTATAGGATGTGGGGAGAAATCACTTTTCTTGACCCACCTCTGTCACATGAGAAAGCGTTTGGAGATTTAGGGGCTGATGAAAGTCTTCTATGCAAAAAAGGCATAGCTAAGAGATCTTCCAGTATTGCAAGGAAGCTCTTGTCCTGCTGCAATAAAAGAGATAAGCTGTACCTGAAGTCCACCTGCTCTGCAAAGGGTGGTGAGTGATCACTGCCACACATTTTCTCAGCAATCTGTGGACTCAGGCGAAGAATTGCTCTTAGTGGGAAAGAAAAGCTAGTTCAATTTTGGTTTGTGTTTGTCACCTTTCCCTCACAGAAAAGAATTTCAGGAGGAGAGAAGCAGTGAAATATAGCAAATTTATTAGGGAAGTAAAGCATGGTAAGGGGAGTGACAGGTTAAGATAGGTGTACAAGAAACTACATGGACTTCTCCAGAGCAGAGAGAGCCAGCATACATCCCAAAATTAAAGTATGAAGTCCGGCGATCTCATGGTGGGGAGATAGGGGGCAGCATGGATAAAGAGCCTGTGCAAGTGTGTGTGTGTGTGTGTGTGTGTGTGTGTGTGTGTGTGTGTGTGTGTGTGTGTGTGTCCTCTGGCAAGTTAGCTTCTCTACACTTTGTTCAGTTATCTCTCCTCTACGAAAGTCTCCTGACCTTGGCCAGAAAATCTGCATTTCAGTGACTTTTCTGGACCCTGAAATGGGTCATTTTTATCCAAGGCCTCTGTGCTTCTGGACTAGTTCAGGTTTTAAGTCCCATTTTCTCTAACATCCACAACCTGGGATCTTCTATCTTCCTGTAAACAAGAGAAGGATTGATAATAAGATCAGCACACTTCCCATTTAAAATTATATCAACTATAGCTTTGCTTTTTTTCTTTTGTGTTTAAAAATATTTTGGATTTCTGGAACTAGAACTATAGTACAACGGGCAGTGTACCTGCCTTTTACATGATCCCCTGCAACACATTTGGTTCCTATACACTACCAGGAGTGATTCCAGAGTGCAGAGGTAGCAGAAAGCCTTGAGCTTACTCTGGGTGTGACCCCAAACTAAAAATTAATGAAAAAAAAACACTATTAGCACAGCAGGTAGGGCATTTGCTTTGCACACTATCAACGGGGTTCAATCCCTGGCATCCATATTGTACCACACCACCAGGATTAATTCCTGAGTGTAGAGTGAGGAGTAACCCCTGAGCATTGCTAGATATGACCCAAAAAGAAAAAAAACAGAAAAAAAGGAGTTTAAATTTTCTAATACTAAACTTGATAGATTTAATTCTTTCCATTTTTTTCTTCACTTTTTATTGAATTACACATTTTGATATGTGAATTGTTGGTCATCGTTAATTTTTTGTTAAGGTTTTCTACAAAATACCGGTTTGAATATAACATTTAATTGTTAGCATTGTCAATTTTAACAATGATCCTGTCGTTTTATATTGTTTAATAAGTATAAGCTTCTGTTGTTAAGTTTTGTTGATGGTATTTTTATTTTTCAAAGGGCCCAAGCAATATTTGGGGTGATATTTTTATCATCCACCACCCGTCTGCATCTTTGACATGCTGATTAGAATTCTTTTTCCAATAGAATTTACAAATGTAATAGTTCTGAAACACCGGATGCTGTATTTTAATGTATGGTTGATAGACAATGCTTTTAAAATATTTTTTAATTTAAATTTTTTTCACTAAGGCACTGTGAATTAAGTTATTTACAGTTCAATTTTCATCATGCATTGTTGGAGTACCAAATTCACCCCCAGTAGCAATATCCCTCCTTGAGTGTAAACCAGGCCTGTGCCCTTGCTAGGTACAGAAAGTGACCAGGAAGAGCCCTTTAAGTTGACTCCACAACCAGAGAAAGAGGAACAGAGAGAACTGAACTGAATTGATGCCTTTGAGCAATGTTGTTGCTGCTTCTTTTTGTCTAAAAGGCCTCTTGTTATGCTCAGTAGCATTAGCTATCCCTCTGGGGCCTACCAGACAAAGTAAAATTAAAAGATTTAGAGGCCCTATTATTTTTTCAAGGTCCTATTTCAGAACTTACCTTTAAATGTTATCTTTGTTCTCCTTAGCTCTACTTTCTTTCTTTCCTTCAATCTCTACTAGATTTTCTGCATCCCTAAATTCCAATTTGTTTCTTGTGGAGAGTACATTAAAATGTTTCAAGTCTCCAGCTAAAGGCCTAGTTTTCTGCCTAAAGCACTGTTTGCTAAATATACTGGATGTTAGGACCATCTGCCCTGAAGAAAAATGGATCCCCTTCAGATGTAACTATAGACCTTAGTAGTGCTTCTTATTTTCCTTCAATTTTTTATGAAGGCACCATGGTGTGCAATACGGTTAATAGTAATGTTTCAGGAATACATACATTGTTAATGTTGCAGACAGATGGGGGCATGGTAATGAGATTTGGGGAAATAATAAAATTAAGAAATTGCCTATCCCTGATGTAGCCCAAGGACAAGAGAATAGCATCCCTTTGAGATGCAAATTCTGACCTCTTTGGAGATGGAGAAAATGAGCCAAAACCCAGATGTAGGAACTGAACTAGCACTTAGAGCTGCATGGATCCCAGAAAAAGATGAGCTACAGGAAAACATGAAGGTCTGAGAAGAGTATGAAAGGGCCATCAAGAAAGAGTGCAGGCTTTTTTCTTGTGAATACTCAGTAAAACACTTAATTACGCAGAGGTAGAGAACTCCAAGCAATGCTAATTTGGAGACAATAGACTTTATCTTCTCCCGAAAGCTCTTCTCAGATTGTTCCCTCTGGAGAATCCCTCCTTCTGTCTTGAGCATGCGTCTCTCTCGTTCTCTCATATTACAATTCTCCAAGCAACTTTTTCAGTCTGTTGCAGACAGGTAGGGATGCCCTAATGTACTTTGGGGAAGAAATAAAATTTAAGAAGAGAGAATTTAGCCTTGATGCAATTCAAAGGCACGGAGACCTAATCCTTTTGACATGCAAATCCTGAGTCTTTAAAAGGAGACCTTTGAGACACCACGCAAAGGGGAAGGAAGCTTCAGGTTTCCTAGTCAGCTGTCCACAGCCTATAGTTTAATCTTTACTGCAAAGTCCGGGGTTCTTTCAAAAACTAGGGAGTTGACACTTTTCCCAAGAACAAAAATTCTGCCCTGGACTTTGGGTTCATAAGAGACTAAGACAAAAAGGTCAATACCTGGGTATATGGTGAAATATATAACCTAAAGGTCTTAAATAAACAGTCTTCAGCAGCCTAAGGGGAATCTGAGATGTTAAATCTTAGCAAGGGAAATAGGCTTTAAATTAACAAGACAAGATGTCACTGGAAAACAAGTGAGACACCCCTGATGCTTTGTTTGACAAGTAATGCAAAACCCCAAATTTTCTATTAAAAGCCCACAATAAGGGCCAGAGGTATAGTGCAGCAGGGAACGGGAAAGGGAGGGTGTTTGCCTTGCATGCAGCTAACCTGGGTTCAATCCCCAGTATCCCATTTGACCCCCTTAGCACTGCCAGGAGTCATTCCTGAGTGCAGAGCCAGGAGTAAACCCTGATCATCCCCGGAATGACTCAAAAAGTAAAAAAAAAAAAAAAAAAAGCCCACAATAAAAAGCCATACTTAGTCCTATACTAAGTTCCTCCCAAGCTGGATTTTCTTTTCTATTTTCCAATAACAATTCCTATTTTAGGGCCGGAGGCGATAGTCCAGTGGGTAGGGTGTTTGCCTTGCACGCTGCTGGCCTGTGCTGGTCCGGGTTCCATCCCCTGGCATATGGTCCCCTGAGCACCGCCAGGAGTAATTCCTGAGTGCAGAGCCAGGAGAAACCCCTGAGTAATGCCAGGTGTGACCCAAAAAAAAGCAAGAAAAAAATTCCTATTTTATAACTCTGAGTCTAAGCATATTAATTACTCAATATTTTCATTTCTGAAAATATTGAAAAACTTGGAAACCATGGATGAACACAGAAACCCTCCTCCACCACTTCTGACTCTCCCTCAGGAATTATGCCAGGTCCAGCTCAGGGAACCCTAAGTGGTAACCGGATTAAAGCCAGTTCAGCCATATGCAATGCAAATGTGCCACCCGCTGATCTGGACTGTCACTCTGGCCCTAAGATTTAGAATGATTTTATAAAAGCTCCCTGTGATAACCATCTGGGCTTGCTCTTCCAGCTCCTATCCTCTCTCTAACACCTACATCACTTGCTGGAATCTCTGGTCTCTTTTCTTGCCCTTTCAAGCTATGTTCTCTAACTATATTTCTCAATTTCCTCTCTCTCAGAATTTCCTAAGTGAGTTTCATAGAAAAAAGCAAGCAAGAAACCTATCTTGCTTCATTGTTTCATCCCTCCAAAAATTCTTAAGGGAAAGGTGTGTTGGTAGCCGACTTTACCAGGCCTGATCAGAGCCTAAAATTTTGGTGGAATTTGGTTAGCCAAACTGGGTTAAGCAGAGTTGGATCTTTTTCCTCTCTCCCTACTTTACCAAGAATAAACAAAATACTTTTCTTCACTATTTTGTTTTCTCCTGAAATTCTTCTCTGAAAGGGAAGGTGACATGCCCAAAACACTGAGGTTAGGATTGATTTTATGATTGAGCAATTTCCCACTTCAGCTTGAGTTCATGACTCACCAAGTTAGAGTTCAGGTGGTAGATAACAGTTTCTGTGCCTTGGAGAACAAGTGGGCATCAGATATAGTTTGATAATTCCTCAGGAGCAGGTGGGACATCAGTATCTGTGCCAAGCCCTTACTGCTGAGGTGATCATAGTAACTTTCCCAGTCCTAGCTCAAACCAGGCATTTCCCCAGGTAGCCCAGGTTGGTGGAAATACGACGTGGAAGTTATGTCTCAAGGCCGCCTCCTTGACTGCCCACTTCATCCAAGTCACCTGCAACATTCCCACATCACAGCCACTGCTAGAATGTCTGCATCCTGCCACCAGTGTCTTCAGGTACCTTCCACTACCACCAGCTACCCCACTACAAACATCAAATCTGGCAAACTCAGTACTATATACTGACTCTCAGGGTAAGTCATAACTAAACATCTTTTGATCTCTTACTGTGTTTCTTTGTATTCCTTATATGAGATAAATCATTCTGTGCTTAGCACTCTCTTGACTCATTTCTCTTTGCATGATAAGTTCCATCTATGTATCAGCAAACTGCAAGGTTTCATCCATTTTTATGACTGAGTCCAATCTCTTCATGTATAGATACTGCAATTTCATTATACGCTCATCTGTTCTTGGGTATGTGCATTGTCTCCTTTCATATGTTGTGATTAACTCTTTAGTGAATATAGGAAGGCAAACACCTTTGCAAATGATTATCTTTGAGCTCTTAGGATAGATGCAAAGAATAGGGACTGCTGGGTCATAGGGAAGTTCAACTCTTAACTGGATCAGCTGGAACTTCCAGCTGGTTAAGCTGGAAGTTCAACTCTTAACTTTTTGCGAAGTGTCCATAGTCTTTTTCCATAGTCTGTCCTAGATGATATTATTATCAATAGTGGGCAAGTTTGTTTTCCCCGACCTCCCACTGATACTCATAGTCTCCCTTCCTTTTTAATGTATGCTATTCCTACCCATCTCATTGTTTCACTGTTTTGATTTGCATTTCCCAGATGATGAGAAAACACTGTTTTATGTATTATTATTATTATTATTAATATATTATCGATAATAATAGGGGGCGAGCTGCTACTGGCCTCCCGGACCAGCCGCTCGAGGCGCCCGGGAGGGGAGGTGGGTTCTAGCCGTGGCCCACCATCCCAGCAGAGCCTCGCAACAACCAGACGACTCCACATGAGGGCCTCCACTTTCCACATCCGACTCTCTCTCGTCAGACCTCCACCCAGAGACCAGTACACGCGCGGTTCATCAATAAATGCTAGACTTAGAGATGCCTACAAGACTATTACGACGGCGAGCCTGGCAAGCTACCCGTGTGTATTTGATATATGCCAAATACCAGTAAAAATAGGCCTCATTCGAATGGATTGAGGCTCTATATGTTCCGGAGGCAGATGCCTTGGGCTCTACTAGCTGAGCTGGAATATGGAAGAGTTACGGGGCCCGCTCGAGTGATGAACGGGAAGACAGTGATACAGTGATACATTATTATTATTATTATTTGCTTTCTTGGACACATCCGGCACTGCTCAGGAATTTCTCCTGGCTCTGCACTCTAGGAATTACTCCTGGCGATGCTCAGGGGACCATATGGGATGCTGGGGATTGAACCCAGGCCGGCATGGGCCGCGCGCATGCAAGACAAACACCGTACCCACTAGGCTATCGCTCCGGCCCTGTTTTATGTAATTATTGAACATAAAAAAAAGAACCACTATATCAAAGCCCTGTGATTTACAGTTATTCTTAGCTGAGTTTTAGACACAATTCCCCACAACCTATCTTTATCTTAAAAGCTAGTCATCAAAATTGTATGATATTGGAACTCACTGGTGATTGAATCCAGGGTTTGACATCCACAAGGTTCTGATGTTTCTGAAGTATCTTTCCCATGGATACACTCTACTCTCTTTATTCCAAGAGGCCTTTAGTTTCCCTCCCATACTCCAGCATTCTAAGGTTTTTTTCTTCTTAGTTCCTTTTTTGTAAACAAGATGAACAATTTCCACTCTGTAGCCTCCTCCCCTTATTATAACCACTTCAAAATTATAACCAGAAGCAACACGGATCTTTTTTTTTTAATCAAGGTTTAAAATTGTTTTTAAAAAATTCCCCAAAGTACTTATTGTTTGAGGAGATTTTCAGTGGTGGGACTAGGCAGTTTATTAGTTTGCTCAGGGTTTCTTCCCGGTAGCCCAGATCATAATAAGATTAGCCTTGGATATTCAAACCTTTGGAAGAATTAAATATAATATACTATTTTTAAGTCCCCATTTGATAAAGTATGTGTTAGAATGTGCCTTAAGACTATTTTCTCAGAACTAAGCACTTAGTGTCTAATCTTTCCTTAGTAAGTCTGTTAGCTATTGTATTTCCTCAGTATTCACACCAAATTATACAAATGGCAATATTACCTTATATTAAACGTCCTATTAAGTTTATGGTTATATTTAAATGTAAAGTATATTTTTTCTTAAGCACATGCTTTGATTTGATTTGTGCATGCAAATTCATTTATTTATTTTAAAAGCCAAGATAAAAAATGCATTCAACTGTTCTTTTCTTGCTCCAGAATATAGCCTATTCACATTTTTTTAAAACTAAAATAGTATTCAAACTGAGATGTCTTCAGTGTTCTGGAAAGTATTTTCTCCATCATTTGATTTTTCAGCTCTCTACACATTTTAAAATTCTTTCAAAAGATTTTATGGCATGTTCAACTATCACTGAACAAACAATAGCTTTGCCTATATTAGGAGCCATGGCAGACTGAGTAGAAAATATTCCAGTTCTATTATGAGTTTCTACTATAAATCTTTGACAGATTTAATTATGCTTCTTATCCTATCAATGTTGTTGTTGTCTGAATGAAGAACTTATTCATATAAAACCTTATTTATCATGTAATTCTTAAAGCACAGTGAAAAATGTTGCAAAAGTCATGATGGTTATACTCCAGCTCTGCCAAATCTTAGTATTTGTCACTATCCTTCTGAATTTGAACCATTGCAGTTTCACTTGAGTACCACTGATCAATGCTCTCACCCACTTTTAAAGACACATATCTTTTTTTTTATCAAGGTTTAAAAATTGTTTTAAATACATAAAAATAGTCTAAAATAATATTTAGTAAGTTTTGTTGCTAAAATATTTCAATGACTGCGAAAAAAGTCATCCTAAAAAATTCACATTGTTACTGGATGACTGTGCCTCTAAAACTTAATTGTATACATATTATAAGTTTTTTTCCTGTTAATTCTAACAAGCATAATTTATCCATTTTCACTTTGGGAGAATTCAATTGTATGGATATAACACAATTTGTTTGGCATAGATTTTTTTGCTGCATTTTTAATTTCATATCAGTTCTTTTCTTTTTTTTTTCTTTTTTTTCTTTTCCTTTCTTTCTTTCTTTTTTTTCTTTTCTTTTTTTTGCTTTTTTGGGCCACACCCGCGATGCTCAGGGTTTACTCCTGGCTCTGCACTCACAAATTACTCCTGGTAGTGCTTGGGGGACCATATGGTATTCCGAGGATAGAACCTGGGTAGGCAGCGTGCCAGGCAAATGCCCTACCTGCTGTGCTATCACTCTGGCCCCAATACCAGTTATATTCTTAATGGGCTCTTTTATACCAATTGTGATAAATTATTATTATTATTAATAAATTGATATTTGTTGGTTGTAATACACCAAAAATGCTAAATTATTCATTTGAAATAAAATAATATTTCTTTTTTATTTATTAAAGACCTTTCTGTTTCACATTGGATCTATGTTTATGATATGCTATATTGTATGTTTGAGGATCTTTACATAGTTCTTCACTAATCTGTCTGTTTTACAGATATAGGCCCAGAATTCCAATTTTTAATGTTTATTGTTCTATTTTCATTAGTTCTACCATGTCAATTCCTTTGTTTTTTGTTTGCTGCATATTAAACCCAGAACTTCACACATGCTTTTAAGGCACACTATGAATATCCACATCCATGGACCCTAATTAGCCAATACTATCATTTATTTCATTTCTGAAAAAGTAAAACAAGGTCATGCTATAATAGCTTTCAATAGTGATTTGGTTTTCTATTAAAAAAGTAAATATAAAAGATAAGAAGGAACTATATAACTGGAATGTTCAGAAGCTTTTCTAGTGCTATTCTTTGCCCCTACAGCTGAGTCAAATGACAGTATAAAATTTCCCTATGAACTATGCCCTTTTCATTGGTGAAACCTTTAATTTGTTGCCTTTCAGTGCCAGACTATCTCCTGGATTCTCTTACTTTGTCTCTAGTCCAATTTTGTCTTATGCTTTTTCAGTATTTGGGATCACTTAACTTTTTGGCAGGACTTGTTCTTCCTCCCTCTCTCCTTCACTCCATCCGTCCCTCCCTCTCTCCCTTCCTCTCTCTTTATTTTCTCCTCCCTCCCTCCCTTCTTCCCTCTTTTCCTTCCTCCCTCCTTCCAGTTTTCAGCCTTATGGCCTGAAAATAAAGAGAAGTCCATAGATGACCACAATGGGGCTCTAGCCTTAAGAGGCAGCCCAGAGTAGCTCCCCGACAGAGCAGCAGACCTAGAGCAGGACAGTTAGGACACGGGGCAGGACAAGCACTGTCATTCCCTGGAAAGGGTGGTTTGTCACACCACAAATTGAATGCAGCTTGACTGATGTGCGTAAGTGAAAGATGGCCTGCCTGAGGGAGGAAATGGGCTCTATCTTCTTACAATCGTAGAATAAAGAAACTTCACTTGTGTGTATCCGAGTTGTGTATTTTTAATTTTGTGTGCACAAGTTAAGGACCTACTGAGCAGCTATTCACTTGCATGGAAACAAAGCAGTTGTTTGAGCCACTGTTGACTTAGATCATCTTTTACAAACTTTCCTCACATTTTTGGCTCCTGTGTCACCTGATTTCCTACAAAAGATATCCACTTCACTAATTTTTCTGGTGTATTGTTCCCAATGAAAAGGCCACTATTAACGTCATAAGCATTAGTCCCTTTGATTCTTTTCTTTATACCGTGACACTACCTAGATAATCAAATGTTCACTGTTGAGCACCTAGTTATCAATTTAATTGCTTGAATAGTTACTTTAATTTAGCCATTAATACGACTTAAAATTACTCAACTGAAAGTGACCCATTACTTCATGCTTGGATAATATGAGAATATCGAAAAATGTCAACTTCACCATGTCTATATACCTCATGCACTAAATAAAGATATGGAAAAACTTTTTTTGCTTTATCTTCATTGGAAAAGAGTCACTCTATTTTTTAATTAGTGAAAAGATAGTTATCATTTTAAAAAATAACCTTAAAAGTATCTCCATCCTATAGTCTATAATCACTTTTATTTCAAGTTGATGGCCTCATGTTTATCAAGGGTCGATGAAGATCATCTGCCACAGAGCCACTGGGGTTCCCAACAGTATCAGGATAGAAGTTCTCTTCTACCTCTGAGGCCACCGTGGCATGGGTGAAACCTCCTGTGTCCCATGCAGTTCCAACAAAACTTTTAATAATCAAAAAAGCTCTAGCACTGCACCCAGTATAATGGAAGACCTCTAGCTCTGGTCAGAACTTAGACCATACATGAGGGTCCAAGTCTCCTACCAAAGAGGATTCCACCAGAGAGAGAGTCCCACCAAAGTGGGTACCACCAAAGAGGAGTCCCACCAAAGAGAAGCCCACTAGATAGGAGAGTCCTACCAAAGAAAGAGCAGTACCTCAAGTTAGTCCCTTTATATACATAAAAGTAGCCCTAACTTCAGGGAGGGTCTTGTCAACAAAGAACCCTAAACAGCTTCTAGATAGTAGAAGAGTGTAGAAGGGTAGTACCACACCCCACAACAGATCTAAACAAATATTATGCCAAAGACTAATACCTTTTTAATCTCTTAATGAAATACTAGAGAGAGAGAGGGGCTGGTATAAAGTAATACATATTAATTTCATGGGCTTCTTGTAATCTAGATGGTACCCACAAGGTCTTTCTTATTTATTATCTGTACCAGGGTGGTTCTGACTATCTTGTTTTTCTGTATACTGAAAGGGTCACACTCTCCTGCTTAAGGGCAAACGAGTATGATACTCCCTATTATCTTAAACATAGCCAGGGTGGTAGTCTCCTGGTAAATTTCTAACTGTCCCACTCTGTGCCCAGTGGGTATAAAGAGGAGCTGTGCCCAATCTAGATAACATAGAAGTCTTAGTAGATGTATAATAATAAGTCAGAAGTCACTCATTCAGAGCAAGGTGACTTCTGTAACTGCCACAGCCTCCCCTCCATCAGTGTTTACATAGAAGAGATCTCATTAACATGAACCCTGGCTAAAGAACATGTAAATAGATTAAGCTGTGAGTGGATAAAACAGCAAAGCTCCAAAGCAAGCTAGGTCTGTCATTCAACAATCACCTTTTTTGCCATTTTCCTTGATTTATTAGAATTCTGGCCCAGTGAAGTTTTTCTTAAAGAACAGATGCCTTTACTGTAGGGTATATTCTGCATACGTCCACTTTGTTTGGTCATCTCTCTTTCTATTCAGAATATAAAAAAGATCAAGAAATATGAAGCAGTTGGGAAAAATGTTTTCTGGAAAAAAGTGGTATACTATTTAGTGCAAATGTTTATGACCTTCACAATTTCTTTACCTTCACCAGAAGTGAACTTGTAGAATATAAGATCTGATAAAGGTCTTAGGTTCCCTCTAATGCAATATTATTTTGATCAAGTTAGAACTTGGACTAACTAGTCTATTTTTGGTATGTTTCCAGTTTGAAAATACAATTTTCATATGATTTGCCTAATAAGAGCAGGAGAGATAGTCACTTAGCAATATGTTATTCCAGGACAAGACCACAGCTTTAAGTGGGTCTGTTTCTGAGGTTGTGAGGGCACTTGGGGGAGCTAAGAGTGAGAGGAAGTGGCCCCAATAGAGGAAACACTACTCTCCTCCTTTTTTTTTTTTTTTGCTTTTTGGGTCACACCCGGTGATGCTCAGGGGTTACTCCTGGCTCTGCACTCAGGAATTACTCCTGGCGATGCCCAGGGGATCATATGGGATGCCGGGGATCGAACCCAGGCCAGCACAGGCTGGCCGTGTGCAAGGCAAACACCCTACCCCTGGGCTATCACTCCGGCCCTACTACTCATCCTCCTTGGACCACCATGATCTTATCTTATCAAAGTGAAGAACTTTGGGTATTAGAGCTGATTATAAACACTGTTGAAATTTGTGCACTGCAGACATTGAAGTCCTGCTGGCTTCACCAACACTCTATCAAGTTGCCCCGATGAACTCTGGGTCTGTACAGTGCGTAAAGGGTTCCTTCCATCAGAGTGTTTTGGTTAAGTGTGACCGAGCCTAGGATGGAGCATGCAGTTAACTCTTGTGAAGCGAATTATATAGCCATTTATCAAGCGACTTAGCTTCTGCATTTCTGAGTTAGGTCTAAAGTCCCCAGTCCCCCAAAAGGACTTTTAGTTCTGTTTCTCTTTTAGAGTCTTGTCAGGGCTTTTGTTCCTACTGACTATCTCTGATAAATTTCTTGATGAGTTGTGGCTATTAGTTGGTCTCCTCATTCTGGACTGGACAGCAAAGCAGAGCAGTCTTCACCTCTTTGTTACGTGTTTCTGAAGATGACGAGACCCCTGCTTCATTTCTATGAAGATTGGCTTCAATTTCAATGCTATCACTTACTCACCCTCTCTTCCTGTTCACCTACTCAAAATGGTTATTTTGAAAAAGAGAGTTGGTGTGTGTTTGAGATAGATGAAGTCAGAAAGAAATCACACCAAAAGTTCCCTCAAAAGAAATTAGAACATTTTATATTACAACATAAGTAAAGGTGACCTATTAAGAATTATTAGTTCAATTCTTTGCCAGCAGGAAAGTATGCTGTGTCATTTGCCATTCTGTTATTCTATAAATTACTTATATACTTATTATTATAAATAACTCAAGAGTGAGTGGCATTTCAAAAATCATTTGTGGGTTGCTCTAGGTCTTGGAAGACATCTACTAATATAACTATTAACTGAATGATTAATATGCCCCTTGACCAATATTGCAAAATCTCTTTAACATGCAAGATAGCTTAATTTATATCTGAATTATTTGTAATTATTCTAATATATATAACCATTATATGTCTCTTTCTTTGTGTACAACAATTGCTTTTGTAATTTTTGGACTTAGTAAAATTAGCCATGCCTAGTGTTTGTATAGATTCATGTCTGCAATGGAATTAGTTTTGAGGATACTCACAGGACTCTTAAAAACCTGTCCTCAATTCTCTTCTGTTGCTAGAGAACAGGAAGATCATTTCAGGATAATCACTTCCTCATTATTCAGAATTAAAAAGATAAGAGAACAATACCCATAAGGAATATGAAGCTTCATATACTTCCTTGGAAATACTTGGTGACACAAATTTTCCTTAATTGAAGATCAGCTAATCTTTAAGTTATATCTCTGGAACTTTCATTTAGCATATTAATCCTATTTGAGGAATTAGACTTTTTGTCTTGCTTGTAGAAATTTGAAAGCTGCATTTAATAAGAACAGCAACATTACACTGAACTAATTCAGTATATCTTGAAAATAAACTCTTAAATTATTTTTTATTCAGTTCAATGTTATTTTTGTTCATTCAACTCCATGACATTTTATATAATGTACTCTGTGCTATTATGAGTTTTCAAATTGAAAAATGAACTCTGACTTTCCAAAAGAAGCTTTGTTTCTGAAAGTTAATTATTTGTAATAATTACCAAGCTATTTTCTAAAAAGGTAAGACTCCTGGTGTCACATGGCGACCTCATACTTGGATCACCTGCTGGGTCTTGTCAGAGTGTTATGTGCTTCCTTCTGCAGAATTGAACCCTGTGTGGATTCTGCTACAGGCTATCTGTGAAAGAAGAATCAATTATAGATATAGATATATATAGACCTATCTATCTTTCTTAAATTTCCAGTTTTTTATTTTTCTTTGATTGATTAATGGGTGAAATAACTACTAGAATGGGAGTTAGAACAATAAATATCATTTATAATAATAATTTGATAAAATTTAATTTCAGGAGGAAGAGAAATTTAGACTCAGTCTCACAATATGCTAGCATCCTTCGGCAGGGTTTTTTCCTTAAGACAATTGACAAGACTTTCTGCTTCTTCTTGACCTCCCCCACACACACCTTTGCACAAATCTTGCTATCTTTCATAGTTTTATTTTAAATAAAGCTTTCTTTCAAATGAAATAAACATTGGTTTTGTAGGAATTAGGGAGAGTTCAGACACAGGTCTCTTACTGGTTAAATCATACAGTGATTGAGTTGACATTAACTGTATCCCCACTGCGCCGTCTCAACATTATTCTAAGTTTTCTCAGCACATAGTTGGTGCGCTACAAGTGGCAGGGTTTTCCTTTTGTTGCTTTCATGATTTAGGGAGGGAGAAGCAGAAATTGGAGGTAGCTTTATTCTTATCAGGCAGTGTCAGACTGTCTTTTCATTTAAGACCATGGGACCAATATGATATGAAATCCCAACAATGCCAAGTGTGAGGGATGATAAGTCTTTTTTTATTCATCCTCCCAGATACTTAAAATCATTTTTAAACTTTGTGGAAAAGTCTTCTAATTTAAATACTTAAATCTTTTCACTATTTAAGTGTTGGAGGACAGGTTTAGCTATTCTGGGCGTTTTGTTGTTTTGCCCACTCCCAGCTTAATCTACTTAAGTCAAGGTTCATTCTAATGAGACCTCTCTTCTATTTAAACACTGCTAGAGGGTGTGGCACTTACAGAAGTCACCTTGATTGAATAACTTCTGACTTATACATCTACTAAGACTTCTATGTTTTCTAGATTGGGCACAGCTCCTCTTTATACCCACTGCACCCAGCGTGGGACAGTTAGAATTTGCCAGGAGACTACCACCCTGGCTACGCTGAGACTATAGGAAGACTATAGGAAGGATCATACTAGTTTGCTCTAAGCAGGCGAGTGTGACCCTTTCAGTACACAAGAACAAGATACTCAGAATCACCCTGGTGCAGATAATAATAAGAAGGACCTTGTGGGTACCATCTAGATTACATGAAGCTCATGAAGTTAAGATGTATTACTTTATATCAGCCCTCTCTCTCTCCAGTGTTTTACATAAGAGATAATCTCCTTAGACCTTGGCATAACCTTTGTTTATACCTGCAATAGGGTGTGGCACTACACTCTGTTTAGGGTTCTTTGTTGACATGACAACCTCCCGATCGGATTACTTTGGTGTATATAAGGGGCTGACTTGAGGCCCCTTCACTTTTCTAACCTTTTGCCTTTTGGTTCCTCAGCCTTCAGCTTTTGGCTCCCTGCGGCTTTTGGCTTTGGCCTTTGCTCTTTGGCCTTTTGCTCCTTCTTCTGGGTAGGACTCAGCTCGGGTGAGATCCTCTCTCTCTTTGGTGGGAGACTTAGGCTCTTTTGTATGGTCTAAGTTCGGACCAGAGCTAAAGTTTGTTCATTATATTGGAGTGCTGTGGAAGAGCTTTTGTACTATTAAAAGCCATTTTTGAACTGCACCAGACTCGTGAGTTTTCATCTGTTCTCCCCGGCGTCCTTGGAGGTAGAAGACAACCTCTGTCCTAACACTGTCGGGGACCCTGGCGCCGCTCCCCAACATTTAAGTTGTTAACTTCTCTGAAGTTTGGTGAATGGTATTGAGTTCTGAGTGACTGGATTTTAATGGAGTATTGGCTTTATAAGTCATCTACCTGTTTTCAAAACTTTGACTATTTAAATGAATAAACTATCAGACAACATATTCTCCACATGGTGAATAGATCTGCTTTGTATGTTTTTATGGAAAGAAGTACAGTGACTTATTCTAGGTATAATTTAATAAAGGGCTTTAATGTGCTTTATTAATAGCCAAATCATTGTCAACTATTGGAGAGCAACAACCTTCATTTTGAGGTTAAGAGGTAACATGGTTAAAGTATAGACTATTCAGTAGATTTCTTATTTCCAGGCATAAATCAGAATGTAGGAAGACAGTCTGAGCTCCACTAGGAGATACATGCCATAAATCTGTCAAACAATTTTATATGGAGAAAAAAGTCTTCTTCTTTCCCTTCTGGCTAGTTTTTGTTCCAAATGTTTAGATATAGGCTCTGGATCCAGATATTAGCAATTCAGCAAAATACTGATATATATTCCTGATAGCAATTCAGCAAAATACTGATATGTAGGATGATGGTAGTTTCCAAGAGATATGATCAGACTATTCCAGGACTACTGCCAGGCCTGATTCTCATTCCCAGGCCTGAGTCACATAGCTGAGTGCCCACAGATGACAGTCCCACATCCGTGAGAGGGTACATAAGAACTGGATAAAGCACAAATTGGGTATTTTTCTTTGGAACAAAGGCTTACTTGCCTGTTTTTGAGTAACATCCTGAATCTGAATTATCCTAATGAACTCTATCATGCCTAAAATTTTCTTATTGAGTTCTTTTTTGCAAACCCACTCACCTTGAACCCTCAGGCACTAGTGGTGCTCAGATGCTTATGTGGTGCTCAGGCACTCAGATTATGTTCAGTTGCTTATGTAGTGCTCAGGCGCTTATGTGGTACTCAGGTGTTCATGGTACTCAAGTGCTCATGTGATGCTCAGGCACTCATCTGGTGCTCAAGCGCTTATGTGGTGCTCAGGCGCTCAGGTGGTGCTTCAGGCACTAAGTCGCTGGTTGTGGAGGAACCAGAGGGCACTTCAGCAGCGCCTGGGCAGTGTCAGCAGTACAGGATTTTATATGAATGCCAATCACTAATTGATGCGATAGGTAATGGACCGTCAAATACATTAGAGGTAAAATGTACTTTTTAATGTACTAGGAGATAAAAATAGATAAATATGAGTTCATTATATTTTTGGGTTTATACCAGGTCTAATATATTTACAAGGCATTGACTTCTACCTAACTCTGGTAGTCTTCTCTTTCTCTGTCTCTCTTTAAAGCAGGGCTCAGGAAACCTCGGGAAAATATGGTGATATTCAGGAGCCTCAAGGGTCACACCAGTGATCTTTGGGGTCTCCAGATTTGCACCAATAAGTTCAGGGAACTATGTGGGGCTACAAATTAAGCAGGCTGGATATATAAAAAGCATATAACTTAACCCCGGTACTGTCTCTCTGGCCCTTAAGCCTCTTCTTAATGGGTGATATGTCTTATGTATTTATGAAGTGATCTCTCTGTTTTTCTGTTTTATTTATTTCCCAAACTCAGTGATGCCCAGGGTTTATTCCTGACTCTACATGCAGCAATTATTCCTGGCAGTGCTCAGGGGCTTATATGGAGTGCTGGGGATTGAACTTGGGTCAACTACGGGCAAGGGGAAATGCCCTACCCTTTGTACAAATAATAAGAAGCAATATTAACAGCAATACTAATACTCTAGCCCCTGACCTCTCCCTAACCCCAGTTAGTTTTCAATTAGGAAGGCTGAGTCCCATTGTTAATTACATTTGGCAAGGAAATTATTTTTATTTTTTAAATTTATTTCTAGTGTGGCAGAAAAATATTCTGATACTCCCAAATATGTCTTTGGAAAAACAATGATTTCATAGCAGACTCTCTGAAGTTTGGTTAGGGGATGCTTTCCAAAATAAACAAAAGAAACAAAACAAGTGCCTTATCACTACCAAAGGAGAATGCAAAACTTGATCTATATGCTTTTGTTTTACTACCATTTTATTTGGAAACATATCTAATTGCCCTTTTCCTTTTTTTCTCCTCAACATTTGTTCTAGCTAAGGATTTTAAAGCTGTCTATAACCTCTCTGAATGAATTATTCAGCTTTCTCCATGTGTGTACAGAAGATACATATGCTATTAATAAAATGTTCTTTATATTTTTCTTCTTAGTCTTTCTGATACTTTGTTTTTATCCAAACAATACACAGAGAGCACAAAATAATTTCTTTTCATTCTGAAATTTGTGAGCATTTTATCAGTTTTCTATCCATGGGGATATACACACATATACATATGTATGTGTATATATGTGCATTTCTCAATAGACTTGTTTCTGATTTTTTGTTTAATAAAAGTAAATTGTATTTGCTAGTTAAAATTAGGAAATTGACACTTACTACTTG
>JAJIBD010013604.1:0-37161 GCA_021461705.1 Cryptotis parvus | reverse complement strand
AAGAATTTTATTCATTAGAATAAAGAAATTTTCTTTATTAGACAATCTCAAAAAATTCTAATGATACAACATATGTGTTTTATTTTTTATTAAATATTTTATCAAACCACTGTGAGATACACAATTACAATGTTGTTCATGTTTAGAGGTTTCAGTCACATAGTGTTCCAGCACCCGCCCTCCACCAGTGCCCATTGCCCACCACCAATGTCCCCAATTCCCTCCCCCTCCCATAGCCTGCCTAAATGGCAGGTTCTTTATCTCTTTTTCTCTCTCCCTCTCTCTCTTTTCCTTCTCTTACATATTGTGGATTGCACTACATACACTTAGAGGCCATCATGTGCATTTTTTGCCTGTATTTAATGCTCAGTTCTAGGTTGGTATTAACCCTTTCGACATTTATTCACACATGTTCCCTTCTCTGTCTTAACTAACCTCTGACTCCCACACTTTTTGCGGTAATTTCCACTTTTGGTAAGACCTCCTGAAACATGTTTCACCTGACACTGGATTTTGGTGTCATAATATGTATCTATATTTATGTCATGCAAATAAATGCAATCATTCTTTATCTCTCTCTTACCTTCTGACTAATTTCACTCAACATGATCCTTTCCATGTCCATCCATTAATAGGCAAATTTCATAACTTCATTTTTCCTAACAGCTGCATAGTATTCCATTGTGTAGATGTACCTCAGTTTCTTTTATCCAGTCATCAGTTCTCTGGCATACTGGTTTTTCCAGGTTCTGGCTATTGTGAATAGTGCTGCTGTGAAAATAAAAGTGCGGATTGTGTTTCCGCTGTGTATTTTTTGCTTCCCAGGGTATATTCCCAGGAGTGGTATGGCTGGGTCAAAGAGGAGCTCAATTTCTAGTCTTTGGAGGAATGTCCATATTGTTTTCCAGAAAGGTTGTACAAGTCGACATTCCCCACCAACAATGTATGAGAGTCCCCTTTTCCCGCATCCACGCCAGCATTTGTTGTTCTTTACCCCTTTTGGATATGGGGCCAGTCTCTGTGGTGAGGTGATATCTCATTGTTGTTTTGATTTCCATCTCTCTGATGATTAGTGATGATGAACATTTTTTCATATGCCTTTTGGCCATTCGAATTTCTTTCTTGTCAAAGTTTCTGTTCATCTCTTCTCCCCATTTTTTAATGGGGTTGGCTGTTTTCTTCTTATATAGCTGTACCAGTGCCAGATATATCCTGGATATTAACCCCTTATCAGATGGGTTTAATATAGGTTTTTTTGGCAAGCTAAAAAATTATTCTTTCCCATTCTGTGGACTGTCTTTCTATCTTGGTCACTGTTTCTTTCCGAGGCAGAAGCTCTTTAATTTCATGTAGTCCCATATGTTTATCTTTTCTTCTAGTTGCTTTCTTAATGGTGTTTCACCTTTTGAAGATGTCTTTAGCTTCAATGTCGTGGAGGGTTTTTCCTATATTTTCTTCAAAATACTTTTATGGATTTAGGTCTGATATTGAGATCTTTAATCCATTTTCATCTGATTTTTTGTGCAAGGTGTTAGTCACAGGACAGCATATGTGTTTTAAACCATAATTTATCAATATGACCATATTTAAAGCAAGCACAATTTAGCTATATGACTACACTGAATTTTTTTTTTGCTTTTTTGGGTCACACACAGTGAAGCTCAGGGGTTACTTCTGGCTCTTCACTCAGGAATTACTTCTGGTGGTGCTCGGGGGACCATATGGAATGTCGGAGATTGAACCCCGGGTCATCTGGCGTTCAAGGCAGATGCCCTACCCGCTGGACTATCATTCCGGCCTCACTGAATTCTTTTTATGGGGATATAGGAAGGGGCTTCAGGATGTATATAGTTATAATAAAAGCATCCAGGCACTAATCAAAGAATAATGTTCTATGATACATTTGCAGTATCCTCGTGGTAACTGTAGAAGCTCTTTTGTTTTTTAGGTGGGACCTTGAAAGTCAATTCTATTTAAGAATGAGACATAAAAGAGTAGTGCTTAGGGATTCACCAGTGTGCATATTCAATATGCATTTCTCTAGACTTGTCTGAATGTATTTTAAGTTAATAGTTTAGGAGTGAAGATACAGCATTTGATTTTAAGCTAAGCACCCAGGTGCTATAACTGGTCTGAGTCCCATCATTTGGAAAACATTGAATAATCCAAATCTATAGGATAATAATTCATTTGAACTTCACAATAATAAATCTCATTTAGTCTTTTTTAGAAAGAGAGAACTTAATGTTTTTGAAGGAGGGAACATTTCACTTTTGGCCTCCTCTAATTACTATAAGAAGCTACCTTTTACTGATTTTATGTGTATTTGTTGCCTTGTGTCTTCCACCTTCTAGATTTACACAGACCATAAAACCAATCCCTCTACTTTATTGCCACCCTCCAGAGGCTATCTTTTATAGGTAGCTAATGCTGTTCTTCAAAAGGTGCCCTCCATTCGGTGATATTTTGAACATCTAGAACCTGAGATAATGATGGATAAATAGATTTGACCGTAGCTGTAGTTTAGCCAAAATTTAATCTAGTATATTTTCATCTATCCATCTTTTCCTTTACATCTAGACAACTAAAAGGCTGTTAGTTAGGATGGGAACAAGCCTGTGATAAAAACATGTAAATATATGATTTACCTTTACCTAACTATGAAATAAAAATCATCTAGAGGATGGGAAAGTGGCAGGAGTCTGTTGAAATACTTAGGGAGTTTACTGGAGTTGACGCCTTTCAGTTAGTCACCAAAGAACATTAGAAGATTGATTTCCTAGGATTTAATCTTGAAAAAAGAATAAATGGAGAAGAGTCAAATTCTAGTTTGACTAGTTTTTCCATGGGTTTTTCCATTCTGGTTTTTCCTGGCTAGTTATTCCATGGGTTTTTGTTCATTTGTAGAATCTTAGTTTACTGTTGCTGTGATGACATGCCTGGCAGTACTTACGCCTCACTCCTGACTTTGTGCTCAGCTATTACTCCTGGCGTTGCTCAACTGGAGTCAGCCACATGCAAGACAAACTCCTTAGCTTTGGCACTATCACTCTGATGATCCACAAATCTAATTTATTTTCAGTATACCATGACAGCATTGGAATTCTAAAGAAATTAATCAAAAACTCACCTTCTGGGGAAAACATTACAGAATAGCATGGTAGGTAAATATACATTAACAAAAAAAATAGGCAGAAAAACAATAGCTCTCTTTCCTTGAGGGATTTTAAGTGTGAGGACTAATCTATGGGTTGCAGAGTATCAACTTCACTCATAGCCAAAGGAGTTAAAAAAAAAACCCAAAAAACATGACAGGTTTGCCCAGAGAACTTTTCTGCTCAGGGGTCCCTTTCTTTGTCCATCCCTCTCTGTACCCTGTCTCTTTCAACACATGCAATTTGATTACTGATTAAAACAATATTACAATTAAGCCTTTGTTTAGCATATACTCTGTTAGACCCAGTAAAATAGGCCTTCCCCCAAAATTAAAGTCATGTTGTTTGCCATTTGCTGGTTTAAACAAAAAAAAGGGGGGGGATAAATTTTAAGTCAGTGTCTTCTACCTCTGTGGCTGCAGTTGAAATACCCTCTAGAGAATTTCATTCATCTGAAGCCCTTAATAATGGACAATGACAAATTGGAAGGAATTGTAGTGAAACAAAGTGATAAAATGTTTAGAAGACAAGGTTTGCCAGAAAAGGTGAACCTAACTTGATATGTTCAGTCTAGAGGAAAAGAAAGAAACCTAAGGGACACTTGAGAATGATCCAAACTGTATGCTGGGTTAGAAATCACGTATTTTCATTAACAAGAAGAACAAGTATTAGGTGACAACCTTAATCTCTTCCAGGAATAAATGATGTAAGACTCAACATTAGGCTTTTAAAGGATTTTAAAACTGCTGTATGAGAAAAGAGGCAAGGGAAGGTATAGAAGATATTAAAAAACAAGTGTCAGGGGACACTGTTGTGAATAGTCCTTTGATAGAAATTTTAAGGCTGAGATGGGATATCTTGTGAATATAAATGAGAGCTATATTAATTCTATAGACTCTTTGGCATGATGAAAATATATTGTAGGACGTGTTTGCACTAAAACATGCACATGAAAAGTTTGCCATCACTCTGAAATCTAACCTAGGTGTAATGTTAAAAATCCTACATTTATGCAGGGCCGGAGGGATAGCACAGTGGGTAGGCATTTGCCTTGCACACAGCTAACCCAGGTTCAATCCCGACATCCCATATGGTCTCCCAAGCACCGCCAGGAGTAATTCCTGAGTGCAGAGCTCGAAGTAACCCTGAACATTGCTACGTGTGACCCAAAAAAGCAAAAAAAAAAAAAAAAAAAATCCTACATTTATGTGCAATACAGATATTGACTATATTTTTATTGATTACTAAGATTATATTTTCATTTTACTGTTTGGGAACTCCTTCCAGCTCAAGACTTACTTTTGACTCTGTTCATATATGACTGAATATTTTGGAATTTAGAGATCACTCCTGGTGGGGGCCAGGGGACCATATGCAGTGCCTGCGATTGAACCTGGGTCACCCATTTACAAGAAACTGATTTACTGATAGTATTCTCTTACCAATCCTCAAAGTTATATCTTTTAAAGTTTCAACAAAGTAAACCCCAAAGCCCTCTTAATTCCTGTAAGTAGCTGTAATGCTCTTATTCATACATCTTCATTTCATTTTTATTTCAGGAGTCAACTATCCACTCACCTCATTTTAAAGTAAAGAAGTAAATTGGGAGCCAGAAACCTCATGTAACTTGAATTTTACATACCCTGGAATAATGTTATTTTTATCTTCTTGCTAACAAATACATTGTATTCGTTAGTATTTCTTTTATAGACCTAGACATTTTAAATGAAACTATGAAATCCAGTGGTTCCAAAGAGCCCTAATTTAGGATCTGTAATTGGTTCTCTATAAAGATCAAAGCACCTGCTTCTAATTTAATCCTACAAAGAAAATTTGTTGGATCCAAAGCTGTTGATGTTTTATGTTTCGGACTTATCCACAGCAAGTCAGAGTTAATTGGGAGACCATGAACTGTGATCTCTAATGCAGCAAGTCTGAATTACTAATTGTTCTTCTACTTTATGTTTTCCTAAAATAATTATAAGACTTAATATACAATAAAAATATAGATGGTTCATGTTTATAAAATGAAGTATATTTGGAGAATAACTGTTAAATTTGACTGAAATACAAGCTCATGTTTATCTTATTTATTGTTTATTTTAGGATATATTTGAATATTTAGTGTTTGTCAATAACACAATGGACTTTAAATACAGGCCTCTTACTCAGTTTACCCAATCAAAATCAAGGATCAGATCGCTTCTTGGCCTTTTGCTAAGATCAAGTTTATTATCTATTCTTATCAGTTTAATATATGATACATACTCTATCCCCAGACTCTTTATTAAATGGATTTTTGGAGCTAGGAGTTGGAACAGGAACTTGTTCCATCCACTTCATGCATTGATCTGGTATTGCAGTACCTCCAGAAACAGCACACTTGCCTGTTGAGGGGCAAAGAGGGGAAAAAAAAGGATCTGGCATAAGCACTGTGAAAAAAACGAACTAATACACAATTTGGGAGTAAGCGTTCTGAACCCTGTCCTCTCTTTTATATTAGGAAAGGCCTAATGCTCAAATAAAACATTTTAAAATACCAGTAAGTGGGACATTTTGAACTCTCACACCAGCCTGTCTCTGCCTCAGGTATTCTCCCTTGGGGGGTGCGACTGGCCAGGAGGGGCCGGCAGCTCACGCGACCACTTATTAATAAAGAAACTAGGAAATTCAACACCAAGGGAAGGTAATATCCTCAAGAAAAAAGAAACAGTACGCTAGGGGAATCTATCCCTGAACACTGCAGCACCATGGGGAAACAACGCAGATCCCCAGTTCGAAGAACAGATGAAGAAATCAACCCTGAAGACTCAAAAAGAATGCAGATATGCATAATATCTCGGAAAATGAATTTAGAGAAGAAATTGGTAGGATGTTTAACAAGCTCTACGAAAAAATGGAGCAAATGTCCAATAAAATACAGGAGAACAAAAACCTAGCAGTTGAAAGGGCAGTCAATAAATTACAGGAGAGGAAATGAGAGCAGAAATGAGAACCATGCAAATAGAAATATAATCACTTAAAAACTCATTAGATGAAATGAAAAACACAATAGGGACTCTCAACAGTAGGATGACAGCAGCGGAAGAGAGAATCAGTGAGACTGAAGATGAGCTGCAGAAAGCACTCAGAGAACTATATAAGATGGAAAAAAGACCGGAAAATGGATCAGCAACGGAACAGAGAACAATGGGATGAAACCAGGCAGAATAACATAAGAATCATCAGAATCCCAGAGGGACAGGAAAGTAACCCCAAGGAAATTAAAACAGTTAAAAACATCCTGGCTGAAAAGTTCCCCAAGTTAACGGACGAAGGCATGCAGATCCAAGGAGCCAGATGCATACCAGCAAGAAGAGACCCCAATAGAAAGACCCCAAGACACATCCTAGTCAAAGTAATGGATGCCATTATATAGACAGAGACACAATTTTCAGGCAGCAAGATCAAAGAAAGAAATTGTATACAAAGGAGCAGCCATTTGACTTTCAGCAGACTTCTCAGAAGAGACCCTCCAAGCCCGAAAGCAGTGGTGAGATATAGTAAAAAAAAACTCAATGAAATGAATGCCTCAGCAAGAATACTTTATCCAGCTAAACTCTCACTCAGATTTGAAGGACAGATATACAACTTCTTGGATAAAAAACAGCTTAGAGGAGGAACTTTGTAAACTCAAAACCAACCTTAAAATAAGGACTGAAAATCTACTCTAAGATGAGACAAAACCCAAAAGAACAACCAACCTATACAGAAAGATGGCACAAAATCCCATGACAATAATCTCTCTCAATGTCAATGGTCTGAATGCTCCAGTTAAGAGACACAAAGTGGCAAAATAGATAAAAAAAAATTGAATCCGACATTCAGCTGCCTTCACGAAACACGCTTGAACAATCAGAGTAAAGACAGGCTCAAAATAAGAGGCTGGAAAACAATCCTTCACTCAAACAACCCATCCAAAAAAGGCTGGGGTAGCCATACTGGTATGCGACAACATAAACGTTAGACTGAAGGTCAGAAGAGACAGTGAAGGTCACTTCTTAATAGTCAAGGGATACATATATCAGGAAGAAATAACACTATTAAACATATATGCACCCAACGAGGGTCCAGCAAAATACCTAAAACAACTACTAATAGACTTCAAAGAAGACATTGACAGCAACACAATTGTAGTTGGAGACTTCAACAGTGCTTCATCAACCCTGGATAGATCAACAAGATTGAAACTTACCAAAGAAATACTGGCCCTAAAAGAAGAGATGGAAGAATGAGGGCTGGTAGACATATACAGGGCATTTCATCCCCAAAAAAGCTGAATACACTTTCTTCTCCAGTGCACATGGAGCATACTCCAAAATAGATTAGATGCTGAGCCATAAATCATACCTCCATAAAATCAAGAAGATAGAAATTGTGCCAACTATTTCTTTAGAACATGATGAGCTGAAAATAGAAGTTAATTGTACACAAAAACGGAGACCAATACCAAGTACCTGGAAACTAAACAGCTCACTGCTGAACAACCAGCAAGTCATAAAAGAAATCAAGAGGAAATTCAAAGATTCCTGGAAACAAATGAGACCAAGACACAAATTACCAGAACTTGAGGGATACAGCAAAAGCAGTGTTAAGAGGCAAGTTCATAGTTCTTCAAGCATTCATCAGAAAAGAAGAAAAGGCCATCACAAACAGTCTGACTTCACAACTTAAGATCTTAGAGAGTGATCAACAAAAAGGAGCCCAACCCAAGCAGAAAGAAAGAAATAATAAAAGTTAGAGTAGAAATCAATGAGATGGAATGTCAAAAAAAAACAAACAATCCAGAAGATCAATGAAACCAAAAGCTGGTTCTTTGAAAAAATAAACAAGATTGACAAACCACTTGCAAGACTTGTAAGAAAAGGAAAAGAGAGAACCCAAATAAATAGAATCAGAAATGAAAACGGGGACATCACAACAGAAACCACAGAAATTCAAAAGATCATCAGAGATTACTATGAGAACCTGTATGCCATGAAACAAGAGAACCTAGAAGAAGTGGACAAATTCCTGAATTCCTATAGCCTCCCAAGTCTGCAACAAGAAGGTTTGGAATACCTCAACAAACCTATCTCCATTGAGGAGATGGAATTGGTAATCAAAATTCTCCCCAAAACACAAAAGCCCAGCTTAAGATGGATTCACCAGCGAATTCTATCAAACTTTTAAAGAGGACTTACTCCTAATTCTTTTCCAAGATCTTCCGGCAAATTGAAGAAACAGAAGCACTCCCAAATAGCTTTTATGAGGCACATATCACCCTGATACCCAAAGCAGACAGAGATGTCGCAAAAAAAGGAAGACTACAGACCAATCTCCCTGAAGAACACAGATGCTAAGATCTTCAACAAATAGAATCTAAAGAGTCATCAAAAAGATTATACACCATGACCAAGTGGGATTCATCCCAGGAATGCAAAGATGGTACAACATCCACATATCCACAATCAACAAAATACATCATATCAACAAAAAGAAAAATAAAAACCATATGATCATATCAATAAATGCAGAGAAGGCATTTGACAAGATTCAACACCCAGTCATGATAAAAGCTCTCCGTAAAATGGGGATTGAAGGAACCTTCCTCAATATAATCCAGGCCATCTACTACAAGCCTACAGTGAGCATCATTCTCAATGGGGACAAACTGAAAACCTTCCCCTTAAGATCAGGGACAAAACAAGGCTGCCCACTCTCACCACTTCTATTCAATATAGTACTGGAGGTACTTGCCATAGCAATCAGGGAAAAAAAAGACCTTAAGGGCATTCTGATAGGAAGGGAAGAAGCCAGTTATCACTATTTGCAGTTGATATGATATTATTCCTGGAAAACCCAAAACTCTCTACCAAGCGGCTTCTAGAAATAATGAATTCCTATAGTAGAGTGGCAGGGTACAAAATCAATACCCAAAAGTCAATGGCCTTCCTATATGCAAACAGCAAAAGAGAAGAAAGGGACATTAAAGAAACTATCCCATTCACAATTGCACCGCAGAAAATCAAATACCTAGGAATCTGTTTGACAAAGAATGTAAAGGATCTCTACAAAGAAAACTATAAAACATTACTTCAGGAAATAAAAGAAGACCTGATGAAATGGAGACACATTCCCTGCTCATGGATTGGAAGGATTACATTATCAAAATGGTGATAAACCCTAGAGCTTTATACAAATTCAGTGTGGTCCCTATAAAGATACCCATGATCTTCTTCAAAGAAATTGAACAAACACTCCTGAAATTTGTATGGAATAATAAACCCCCACGAATAGCTAAAGCAATCCTTGGGAAAAAGAAGATGGGAGGTATCACTTTCCCCAACCTCAAGCTCTACTACAGAGCAGTTGTAATAAAGACAGTGTGGTATTGGTATAGAGACAGACTCGTAGACCTATGGAATAGAACTGAATATCCTGAAACACACTCTCAAATATACAAGCACTTAATCTTTGATAAAGGAGCAAAAAATGTTAAGTGGAGCAAAGAAAGCCTCTTCAACAAATGGCGCTGGGAAAACTGGGCAGCTACATGTAAAAAAATGAACTTAGACCTCCTTCTAACGCCAAGCACAAAGGTCAGATCATAATGGATTATAGATCTCAACAACATCAGACATGAATCTATAAGGCACATCAAAGAAAACATAAGGAGAAAAGCTCCATGACATCAAAACTAAAAAGTATCTTTAAAGACGACACACCACTGACCAACCAAATGGAAGTAAAGATAAACAAATGGGATTATATAAAATTGAAAAGCTTCTGCACCTCAAAAGATATGGTGACCAAGATACAAAGACAATCCACAGAATGGGAAAGGATATTCGCCCAATACCCATCTGACTAGGGGTTTATATCCAGGATATATCAGGCACTGGTAGCACTTCACAAGAAAAAAAAACAGCAAACCCCATCAAAAAATGGGGAGAAGAAATGAACAGAAGCTTCCCAAAAGAAGAAATTCGAATGGCCAAAAGGCATATCAAAAACTGCTCTTTATCTTTAATCATCAGGGAGATGCAAATCAAAACAACAATGAGGTACCATCTCACACCACAGAGACTGGCACACATCCAAAACAGCAAGAACAACTGGTGCTGGCTGGATGTCGGGGAAAAAAGGGACTCTCATCCACTGTTGGTGGGAGTGCCGACTGGTCCAGCCCTTTTGGAAAACAATATGGACATTCCTCTGAAAACTACATATTGAGCTCCCATTTGATCCAGCAATAACACTCCTGGGAATATACCCGAGACTGAAAAACACATAGCAGAAACGCTATCTGTACTTCATTATTCATCTCTGCACTATTCACAGTAGCTAGAATCTGGAAACAACCAAAATATCCGAGAACAGAGGACTGGCTAAAGAAACTGTGGTTCATCTACACTACGGAATACTATGCAGCCGTCAGAAAAGATGAAATTATGAAATTTACCTGCAAATGGATGGACATGGAGACTATCATGCTGAGTAAAATTAGTCAGAAGGAAAAGGACAGATGTAGAATGACTGCATTCATTAATAGGATATAAATAGATACCAGTGTTTTACTAAGTGTGCGAAATGGTAATGGCAGATTAAAACTCACTATTGAATATACACAAAGAGACTTAAGTGATAAACTCTAAATATCTGCAGGGCTAGCCACAATGTGTAAAATAAGAGGGAGAGAGATGCAGAGACAGAGAGAAAGACAGAGAGAGAAAGAGAGGAAATGGGGCTATCTGCTGTTGAGGCAGCCTGGGGGGGTGGGCGGGGGGGGGGGGTGGGGTACATTGGTGGTGGAAATGGGGCACTGGTGGAGGGATGGGTGCTGGAATACTGTATTACCAAGAACCGATGTTGAACACCTTTGTAATTGATAGTCTCACGGTGGTATAATAAAAAAAAATTTTTTTTTAAATACCAGTAAGTCTAATTCTCCCAGGAGTGATTCCTGAGTGAAGAGCCAGGAGTAAACCCTGAGCATTGCTGGGTGTGACCCAAAAAAGCTGAAAAAAAAATCTTTAAAAAATTTTTTAAAAATACCAGTAAATCTAATTCTTAAACTTAAATACTTTCCCCAGAGGCTAGCAATATAGTACAGGGGTGAGACACTTGCTTTGCATATAGTCAATACCCAGTTTGTTCCGGCACCTTATATGATTCCTGGTGCACTTCCAGGAGTGAACCCTGAGCACAGAGCACAGGAGTAAGTCCTGAACATCATGACCTGTATCCCAAAACAAACTAACTAACCAAAAGCTTTCCTCAAGACAAGAGTTAGACATTAACCGAGGTTTTACAAGCGTTTGTTTTCATTTTAAAGTTATGGTGCACTATTTTCTTCAAATTGAATAAAATATTCAGTAATAGCCTTAGCCAGAACACTGCAGAATAACTTATATTAAAAAATGCCACCATCTACTTACTGACTAAAGATGGAGTATGGATTTTTCATAGTCAAATTCTTGGCAATAATTGTAATGCTTAGAATGTAGAACAAGTAAAGCATGAGAATATATGGAAAACTTCATTATTTGTAGAGCAGTCCATGCTTGCAGAATCAATGCCAAGTTCATTAAAGTAGCATTAGGAAACCAATGTGACTAGACAATGATCTAAAGTTGTCTCCCCTCTCTAATTGTCTCCCAAAAGTTCTTAAATTTTTTTCAAAGCTTACCACTGGGCTCCAAATTAATAATCCAGTGACTTCCTCTGGCACATCCCATTTGCTCAGACTCTGTCCTGAATGTCTTTCTTCAAAGGCTTTCTTTTCTCCCCCTTGCTGGAATTGTATGCTTATTCTTATGCAAAACATTGCTCATCCATTATGCTCCTATTAACTCTTCTCACCCTATTATCCTCCTAAAGCACTATTACAAAAGCTTTCTAATAACTCTTCTTGATTGGTACAGTTACACACTTTAAGAAGGAACAACTTATCAAGAGTCACTAAAATAGTCACAAGACTTCAATGGTCTCTGATAAGGGATCAGAAGGCATACTTTAAGTCCTCCACTATTATTGACCACTACTGCTTTTTCTCATGAGATTTATCTCTTTTAATTGATCAGTACAAAGCCTACTTATACTTTCTTCAACATACTCCTTCCAACACTTATTTTAAGATAATCTTCAAATTTTATCAATTTACCATCAATAAATTATATAGTATTTTTTTTTTAATTAACTTATTTTCTACTTTTTTCATAACTCAGTGCAGAAAATATAAAATGACTTATAAAATTACTAATAATACAAATAAACAAGAGTTTTAAAATTAAATTAAAATGTTGGTTTGTATCTTTAATTTCTCTTGTTTTAATACTACATAAAAAAGACGAACAGACATTTTTGGGAGTTCACTAGTGGAGAAAATCTGAAAGTCCAAGGTTTACTTATGAAAGCAAAGTCAAACATTTTATGTTTAAATATCTGAAACATGAGCTGTTCTGCGTATATCTTGAATCCAAAAAATTGATTTCTTAAAATAAAAACGTATTCCTTAGATTATAGAGATAGGAAAACTAGTGTTTACAATGTATACAGTTACTACATATATTTTAGACATGCTGTGTCCATCTTATATTAGAAACAAATGCTATCTATTTAAATGTAAATGTAAAATAATGTAAATGTAAACAAAATATAAAAATAAATGCAAAAGTAATGGTTATAGGACCAGAGAAATAATACAGTGGTAGGGTACTTCCCTTGTATGTGACAGACCCAGGTCTGATCCTCTGTACTACAACTGGTCCCTGAACCTTACCCCATGAGTGATCCCTGAGCACAGAGCCAGAAGTGAGCCTTTAGATACACCAGGTGTGGCAGTTAGGCACAGATAGGCAGGATAGAAAAAGGAAGAAAGAGAGGGAGGAAGGAAAGAAATGGCTATAGTTGCAGACACTTTTCTTTTTTTTAAAGAGAAATTGTATCTTTTAATATCAATCAAATTAAAAAAAAAAATATTTTTAAAAAAGGAACCGAGGACCAAAAATTTAATCTGCCTGAGGTGGACAGAGCTGTTATATAGGAGAAGCAAGATCTATCAACAAAAATGATATGCAGTATTTATTTTTATTCTATATCTCACAGTGGTATAATAAAATAAAAAATAAATTAAAAAAAAGATTTCAACACAGAAAACTGAAGGGTAGATGTGACTAATGCAACCCTTAACAATTTGAAAATCACTAAAAACATGGAAAGAGGCATGGAATAGTTTCTTCCTTGCTAGTTTAAGAAGCAAACAACCCTGCTGACACCTTGATCAAAGAGTTCCAGCCAACAGATATGTAGGAAGTTAAATTTATGATGTCTAAGCCACCTTCCTTGTGAGACTTTGTTATGGCAGCCCAAGGAAACAAATACAAAAACCATAAGTAAAAGGCAATATTGGAAGAGCTGAAACTGCAACTGGAAATCAATGAGAGATTGTAATATATTAAAGACCTAAGTGCAGCACTTAGATGCACTTCAAGTCTGTCGAAGGATAAAAAATATTTCAGAATGTTCTCTTAGTAATTTCTGATGAATACTTTTTATAACTTGGTTACCTTGTGGATATGGTCGATTGTGCTGAATCCTTTCGGAAGCCAGCTTGCTCGCACGGGTTGTACTTCATCTAGTGTTCTGCCAATCCTGTTCAGGATGACTCATGTAAACCGCTTGTAGATGACGGACAATAGGCAGATGGGGTGATAATTGCCGATGTCGTGAATATCTCCCTTCTTGAGCAGTAGAACTGTCCTGCTGGTTTTCCATTGGGAGGGCACCTTGCATTCAGTGAGGTAGCGTGTGAAGAGCTGAGCTAGTGTATTGATGAGTACCGACAGCAGATTCTTCAGGTGTTCGGGTCTGACTTTGTTTGGGCCTGGTGCTGTTCCCTTCTTTACGGACAAAATAGCATGTCAGATTTCAGAAGGGAGAACGTTGGGAATGACATATCCATCCTGTGGAATTTGGTATGTGGGCAGGTGGATATGGCTATCAAAGACATCTGAATAGAAGTCACGGATAATCTTCTCCATTGCCTTTCTGGAAAATGTTATAGATCCATCAGGGTGTTGGAAGGCAGTCACCTTGATCTTATAGTTGGCAAAGGACAGGCGGGCGGTGCCAATGCTTTTCCCAGCTTCTGCTGCATCTTCCAGTATTTCTGCTCTTCTGTCTTTGAGGTCTTCTTTTATGGCTTCTCTGCAATGCTTTGCAAGCTTGGACATTAGCATTTGGTCTCCTGAGGCTCGCGCCTTGCCACATTGGCAAATGAGCTCCAGAGCTTCTGAAGACAGGCATCCTTTTGTGTCTTTCTCTCTCTCGGCATTCTTCACACAATCATGGAGGTGCTGAACCAGTCGGTTGTATTCTTCATCGATGTCCACAATGATGGTATCTTCCCATGTTGCTGCAATGGTGCCAAAGAGTTCCCAGTTAGTGGATTGTTCTGGGAATTCTCTTCTTAAACTTTGCAGCCTTTTCTCCCTATTGCGTGAAGTAGAATTTTTCATGAAGGAGACGGTGGTCCGATCCTGTTTGGAATTTGGGGACCACAGCAACATCAGTCAGACAAAACCATAGATTGAAGATGATGTGGTCAATTTCATTGTGGAAACTGTCCACCAGGAGATTCCCATGTCCAACGTTTTGCTTCAGCCTTCTGGAACTGTGAGGTTCCATGAATGGTCTAGGTGGACATGATGAACCTAGATAGCCTCTCACTCTGTTCATTCCATTCTAGGCCATAGGTCCCAATGTGGAGTTTTTCAGCCAATCTTCTCGGTTCTATCTTGGCATTAAAATCACTGACTATGATCTGTAGAAGGTGTGATCTTTTTCATAGAACTCCTCTAGTTCCATGTAAAATTTCTCAATTTCATCTTCCTTGTATGTGGATGTTGGTGCATAGACAATGAAGATAGAAATTGTTGGCAGTGGGCCACATCTCTTCAATTGTAATCATCCTATCCGGTTTGTTAGGCATTCAAATGAATTAATGTTGATGGCCATGTTCATGTTGACAAGGACATCAACGTCACCGACTACCTCTTTTCGTCACATGTTCCAAGGAACGATTCTTCTCTGGTGTCAAATACAGCGTGATGCGACTGATGCCTCCTCGTGCCAGTCAGACCAATGATTTCATACTTGATCTTTTATGCTTGCACCATCAGATCCTTGATATATGCTTTCAATGCCAGCGTCGCGTGCATTGAAAGTACAGACAGTCATTTTAGTCCTTCGTTTTGGCAACCTAGCTTGGCCGTGAAATTTTATCAGGCACTGCTTGTTCGCCTTTCTTACTGCTGCCGTATTATGGGCTTCCAGAAAGGATTCAGCACAATCGACCATATCCACACAGTAACCAAGCTCATTGAGGTTTGTTGGGAGTACAAGATGCTGCTCTGTCTCACGTACATTGATTTAAAGAAAGCCTTGATTCTGTGGAATCTGAAGCAGTCATTGAAGCCCTAGCCAAACAGGGTGTTCAAAACCAATACATCAAGATCCTTTGTGAGCGGTATTACGGATTCACCAAGAGCGATCTCACCATTCTACAAGGAAGTGATCATTGATGTCAGAAGAGGGGTTCAACACGGTGATACCATTTCACCAAAAATATTCAGCGCCACCCTCGAGAACATCATGCAAAAATTAGAATGGGAAGGAATGGGAGTGACAATAGATGTCAGCAACTACATCACCTCCGCTTCACTGCTGACATTGTTCTAATAACACCAAACATTAGCCAAGCGGCACAAATGCTGGCTGACTTCGACCGAGAATCGGAAACACAGGTCTAGAGCTGAATTTCAACCAAACAATGTTCATGAAAAATGAGCTAGTTCCAGAGGCCCCATTCACTCTCAATGAAACAGACATCTCTGAATGCAGCAGTTATGTGTACCTAGGTCGAGACTGTGACCATGATGAATGACCTAAAACCTGAGCTGCGCAGGAGGAAGGAGCGGCATGGAATGCCTTCAAAAGCATCGAAGAAATAGCTAAAAGGACAAAGAACCTCCAGCTCCAGGCACATCTCTTTGACTCCACCATTCTCCCTGCATTAACATCCGCCTCAGAGACCTGGGCCCTACGAAAGCCAGGATGAGAATGCTATTTGGGTCTTCCAGAGAGGAATCGAAAGAGCTATGCTTGGAATATCACACCTCACTCAAGTGAGAGAAGGAATCGGGAGTTCTGACCTCCGATGCTATTCCAGAATCAGGGATGCTGTCTCATTTGCCAAGGCATCAAAAATCAGATGGGCTGAACATGTAACGCGATTTGGAGACTACCGCTGGACTAGAGCCATTACCGACTGGATCCCACGGGATGTCAGAAGATCAAGTGGCCACCCACCTACAAGATGGTCAGACTTCCCTGTCAAGACCCTGAAGGGGAACGGTTTGAGGCTCTTCATATTCCTGAATCAACTAGATGCCATTGGGCTACATTGGCATGTGATAGGGTCCAATGCAAATGTTAGTGGCGCCTGCTCGAGCAAATAGATGAATAACGGGATTTAAGTGATCTAGTGATCAAGTGACTTTTTATAAAATTAATTTGGTCATGCCATTTGGTTTTTTCTCTACACATCATTTCCTTATCCTTACCGCTGCAGTGTAATATAGTAATTAGACTATTTTATGAAGGTTGTGATTATGCAATTCCTCCTTATCTCACGCATTTTACAAGTAATATGTTTACTATTAATTCCTCTTCTTGCTACCCTGACATTACTATGCTTGTTGCTCCAGAGTTTTTTTTTTTTTTTTTTTTTTTGCTTTTTGGGTCACACCCGGCAATGCTCAGGGGTTACTCCTGGCTCTGCACTCAGGAATTACTCCTGGCGGTGCTCGGGGACCATATGGGATGCCTGGGATCGAACCCAGGCTGGCATAGGCCGGCCGCGTGCAAGGCAAACGCCCCTACCCGCTGGGCTATCTCTCCAGCCCCGCTCCAGAGCTTTTGGAGTAACAAGTATCCTTGTTACTCCAGAGTTTTCTGCCTCTCTTCTCTTCTTACTCTGTCAAGTCTTAGCGACCTTATTTACATTTGTGAAACTCTGTCATGTGTTTACTTCAATCTACTTTGCAGATATACTCCTGTTCATTGGGTCCACAACTGTAAATATGTGGAAACAAAACCATCAGGCTGAAGCTCTGAAAATAGCAAGGTTTTCAATGAGAGGAAGATTTGGTTTGATCCTATCAGTCCCAGTTTTTATGTTCCCAGATGAGAACTGATAGAGCTGTGTATGGTTATTTCACCCCTAGCAAAGTGAACAAAATTTTCCACATGGAAATTGTAAACACCAACACTGTCATGAGCATGTGATTCAAACAATAATTTAAAAGAAATTTAAGTTCTATTTTGTTTTTTGAAGTCACTTCCTGTGATGCCCCAGTTTACTCCTGTTCTTGAGATCATGGATCACTCCAGGTAGGGCTCTGGGGACAACATATCCCAGGGATTAATCCTGATTGCATTCAAGGCAAGCCCCTTACCTTCTCTACTATCTCTCTGCCCCCAATACTTAGAACTTTTTAAAACAATATGCCAAGGGGTTGCTGTAGAGTGGAGTGGTGAAAGAGGAACTTGAGACGTTGTTGGAGTGCTAATATAGATGGAGTTGTGAAGTCAAAGCATATTTACCTAAAATTATTTTAATCACTTAACTCATATTACTTGTCTTCCTGTTGTTCATTGATTTGCTTGAGCAGGCACCAGTAACATCTCCATAGTCCTGTCCTGTCACTTGCTAGTGTAGCCCAAGGGCATCTGTTCACTCAGAAAGACAAAGATCCTCAAACCATTCCTGAAGGTCATGGGAATGAGATCTATATTGTTACTGGTTTTTGGCATATCAAATACAACACTGATAGCTTTCCAGGCTCTGCCGTCGGGTGGTATATTCTTGGTAGTAGGCTCTCTGTTCTTGCATTTACTAATGAACCGCAATGGGGAGAGATCAGCTTTTCTATTGGGTGAAGGTCTGACAAGCTGTGGTGTCCAGATGCTGAAGATGGTAGCTTTCATGGTGTTGGAGTTCTTCTGGCTTCTTGCAAGACTCTACTGGGATGGCAGGCCTGGGCTAAATCCACCTTCCCTCCCTGAATGCCGCTTGATCAGTTGAGCACAGGGAGAGCTGGTAGCAGTTCTGCCCAGTGTATCTATGTCTCTGGTTCAAGCATACCTGGGCTTGAAATAGGCTTTGCTGTAGGATAGGACTCTGATGAGCAGGGCTTGAGGTTAGCTTTTCTCCTGGGTGGAGCTCTGATGAGCTGTGGAGTCCGGATACTGAAGATGGTTGCCGTCATGATGTGGGAGTTCCTCTGACTTCTGGCAAGACTCTATTGGGATGACGGGCCAGGGCTAGAACCCACCTTCCTTCCTGAATGCCTCAAGATCAGTGGAGCACAGGGAGAGCCGATAGTGCTCTGCCCCCATGAATATGTGTATCTGAAATTATTTTAATAATTTTAATAATCATTTCTTGAAATTTTAAAATGTCCTTATACAAGTAGCTTTGAATAAATACATATGTTTTCTGATCCTCCTTCATATTTGCAAAGAAGATACTGAGTCGTACATAGTTTTTTATGTAAAAAAGTAACATGTTCAAAATGGCAAATATCAAATCTGACAGGTAATAGCTAATTAATTAGAGATAGTAAATGATTATTATCTTTATTATATGGAACTTATAACAGACTAAGCATATGAAGAGAATGAAGTACAACCTATTTGAAATATACCAGAGGAAAAACATTGACTTTTTTGGGGGTGGTTTTTATAAACGAATTCTGACCCATATGGTTAATGTCACTCTAGGAGGTTTTGGGGGCTTTTTGTTGTTATTTTTCTGATATTTTTTGTTTGTGGGTCACACCTACCTTACTCTTGGTTCTGTGTTGTGGTATCACTCATGGTGGGGATCGGGAACCATATACAGTGACTGGGATTAAATCTGAACCCAGTTAGGTTGTATGTAAGACAAGTATCCCACCCCCTGTACTATCTCTCCAGCTCCTCTAAGAGCTATTGACCATCCTTCTCAGTCATCACATTCACTACACTTTGGAAGACGGTGAATGCATTTGGTTACCATGGTAATTGGAGAGTATGTCACTTTCAATTAGTGGAAACCATTTTGGGTTGGGAGCAGACATTCTAAGTCTTGAAATGAGTAGGATAATTACACTAACAAAGACTTTTCCTGTTCAAAATGACAATGTTACCTCTAATGAGATAATTCTATGTCTCATTCCCTCAGCCATGACTCAACAGAATGAAAGCCCAATGTCACTTTTAGAATCACACTCCAATCAAGAGCCTACATCAAGATCCGTTGAGCACAGTGCTTATCTCAGCTCTCTCAGGTCTTGTCTAGATGGGAAACTTATTAGTCAAGTATCTGAAAAAATATATGGAAAAAGATGATAAGTTTACTCTTCTCAGGAGCATGCTGAGGAAATGAATTCCTACTGGGTTAAGAGGGGTTTAGGTCAGCTCTACAAAGATTTGATTACAAATGTTGTCAAAACTCTGGCATAGGTTACAAATGAAAGTGTTTAAATCTCCTTTGGAGGATGTTAAGAACAGGATTACCCCTCATATTGAAAACATTGAGCAAATAATCCTGTCTAGAAGCAGAAAGTGGATAAGAAGCTATTCTCACATGGCCCCCCACTAGTTCCAATATCTGAATTCAAAAAGGCTAGCTAGATTTGGAAGAAAAGTATTCTATTTACAGGGACCTATCTTTTTCTTATCACACTCAGCTTCCATTTTCAAAACCTATAAATCTGTGGGGTCAGGATAGGTCATTTATAGAGCTTTAGAGGTGATGCAGCAAGTTTGATATCAGGCAGTATCTCAAATGCTGGGTGCATATCTGGCTGTACTGTCAGATGAGATCACCTGCCCCACAGAAAGTATGTGGTCTCTGACACAAAAACACCACTAAACATGTGTGATCCCCAGCAAACACCAAGTGTGTGAGAACTGCAACCATGTATGCAGCACCCGGTAATTATAACAGTTGTGATGTGTGATTAAAATCTCAGGCTTAGAAGATCCTATTTAATTTTAAGGGTGACTGGTGACTATACTCAGTGTATGTTTGTGCTGAAGAAACCTAGCATGAGATAATGGGAAAGGCTATTATGATAACACATTGTACTACATTTTAGTACATGCTGAAGATGATATATATATTATGCATGTACTCATTTATCCATATTAATTGTTCTCTGCCTATTTTTCTCAATTGCAAAACCCTGGGTTGCTGAAGCAACTTATCATTTTTTCAGGTAGAATGGCATAGCCATTCAAGAGCCATGATAATTTATGGCAGAGAAAAGCAATCAAATACATATCCAGTTAAATTTGCTTTATTTCTCAGTAGAAAACAAAGGTAGATGAAACAAGCCAACCATTTGCTTCTGATTTGGTTTAATATCTCATCATCAATTTGATTGCTTTTCCACTGATTGTTTGACTAAATTTTCTGTATTGAGTATATAATTGTTTACTTAATTTATTGCTTCTGGGGTCAGTAACATATAGGCATAATCCAGGTCCTAGCTTTCTTATAATTTTATTAAAATGAAAGCATCTTACCGTGGTAAGTTCCCCCTGCATTGGAATTGCTTATAGGTTTCAATTTTTCCATTGCCTTTCTTCAAATTGCTGCATGTGATTGACTCTTCCTGCCTGTCTTCTATAAGTGTAAATTGAAGAATAGGGTTTTCTGCTTGGAAACCATTCACCCTTCTCTTCATTATAATGACTTTGTGATTATGAGCTCTCTGTGGATATCAGAAGCTCTGTCATTAAATATAAATTCTGTAAATAGTGGATGTATCACTATCAGCTGTGCTCACAATGAGTGTAACCTCTTAAATTATTTACCTTACAGATGCAACATTTCTTTAATGTCTTTTAATCAATGATTAATTTATCTAACAGATTTTTAGCTAAAAGTCGCTGTGTTTGAGACACTGGGCTAGATGCTTGATATTGCAGATGAAAAATTTTTGGTTTTTGAATCCATCACTATCACTATCTTCCCATTCATCATCTATTTGCTAGAGCGGGCACCAGTAATATCTCCATATGTCCTGTGTCATGTTAGTAGAACCCAAAGGCATCCGCTTGCTCCAGGAACATAAAGAGCCTCAAACCATTATATTCGGTCATGAGAATGACCTAATATAAATGTTACTGGCATTTAGCATATCAAATATGACACAAGCAGCTTGCCAGGCTTGCCGTGCGGGTGGCATACTCTTGTAGTCACCTCTGAATAAAGCATTTATTGATGAACCGTGCGGCGCGATAGTCTGGTCTGCTGGGTGGACTTGTGACGAGAGGGAAGTCTGGATGTGGAATATGGCGGCCCCCCCATGGAGTCGGGGGTGGCATCTGGCTTATTGTGATGCTCTGCTGGGGTGGCAGGCCAGGGCTACAACCCGCCATGCCTCCCGAGCGCCTCATGAGTAGCTGGGCACAGGGAGAGCAAGGGAGCAGCTCTGCCCCATGTCTGAGAGTCTCTGGTTCAGCATACCTGGGCCGGATTGAAAAAAAAAAAACTGCTGCAGGGTGGGTGTCGATGATCCGGGCTGTGATAGTCTGGTCTGCTGGGTGGAGTTGTGATGAGAGGGAAGTTCGGATGTGGAAGATGACGGCCCCTATGGAGTCAGGGGAGTGGCTTCTGGCTTGTTGTGAGGCTCTGCTGGGGTGGCAGGCCTGGGCTACAACCCCCATGCCTCCCGGGTGCCTCACGAGTGGCTGGGCACAGGGAGAGCAAGGAGCAGCTCAGCCCCATGTCTGAGAGCTCTGCCCCTTCCTTAAAACCTCCAAATAAAGTGTTTTACCTCAAGGGGCCAGAGCAATAATCCAGCGGGTAGGGCGTTTGCCTTGCACACGGCCAGCCTGTGTCGGCCCGGGTTCGATTCCTGGCATCCCATATGGGATGACCCATATGACTCATTATTTTGAATCTATGATCAATCTAATGTTCAGGGTGGTATACACATTTACAATAAATATGGTAAGTTCTATAATACAAATAAATATATGAATGTTATAAGAATATAGCAGTACAATGTATACTCTCTGGGGAAATGTATGGGGAGAGAAAATGTTGAGGGAGGGATCCACAGTGAAGGTGACATTTCAGCTAAAGTTTGAAAGTAGAATTTTACAGAATTTTGGGGACAAGGTTGGGGCAATATAAACTCATTTCATTCACCATTATTAGTGTAACATGTCTTTATTTAGTAGCTTAGAAGGATAAAGAATACAATGTTTTTGAATGTAAATTACTTGAGTTTGAAAATAGAGTAATTATCCCACTGGAGGTGTGAATTTTAGTGGGAAGGAGGAGAATATTTTTAATCATGAAATAAAATCCCCTTTGAATTTTTTGTGTTATCCCTTAGACTTCAGAATGGTATATCCCAAGACTATAATATAAAGTCACATGCACTAGATATTTTATGTGCCTATGGTTATTCTGCCAACATGTTTAAATCTATTTAGTAAGTCTGTTTAAATATAATGGTTATTAGAATTGTATAATTCTTGATTAGAACTTGATATTAATAAGGATTTTGGCATTTAATCTCACAGTTATCTCACAGTATTTCAAATCGGAAAAACAAGTCTTTATATAATCAATATATAATCACTTGACATCCCGTTATTCTTCGATTTGCTTGAGCGGGCGCCAGTAACATTTCCATTGGACCCTATCACATGCCAGTGTAGCCCAATGGCATCTGGTTGCTTCTGGAATACGAAGAGCCTCAAACCGTTTGTTCAGGGTCTTCACAAGGAATTCTGACCATCTCGTAGGTGGGCGGCCATGTGATCTTTTGACATCCCATAGGATCCAGTCAGTAACAACTCTAGTACAGTGGTCATCTCCAAATTGCATTACATGTCCAGCCCATTTGATTTTTGATGCCTTGACAAACGAGACAGCATCCCTGACTCTGGAATAGAGATGGAGGTCGAAGCTCCGGATTCCTTCTTTAAAATTGAGTGAGGCGTGATATTCCAAGCATAGCTCTTTAGATTCCTCTTTGGGAGACCCAAATAGCATTCTCATCCTGCTTTCATACGGCCCAGGACTCTGAGGCGTATGTTAGTGCAGTGAGAATGGTGGAGTCGAAGAGATGTGCCCAGAGCCGGAGGTTCTTTGTCCTTTTAGCTATTTCTTCAATGCTTTTTGAAGGCATTCTATGCCACTCTCTTCCTCCTGTGCAGCTCAGGTTTTAGGTCATTCACCATGGTCACTTCTCGACCTAGGTACACATAACTGCTGCATTCAGAGACATTTGTTCCATTGAGAGTGAATGTGGCCTCTGGAACTAGTTCATTTTTCATGAACATAGTTTTTTTTGAGATTCAGCTGTAGACCTATCTTTCCACATTCTCAGTCAGTCAGTCAGCATTTGTGCCGCTTGGCTAATGTTTGGTGTTATTAGAATGATGTCATCAGCGAAGCAGAGGTGGTATAGTTGTCGACCATCTATCTTCACTACCATTCCTCCCCCATTTTAATTGTCACATGATGTTCTCGAGGGTGCCGCTGAAGAGTTTTCTTGAAATGGTATCACACTGCGGAACCCCTCTTTTGATGTTGATGATCACTTTTTTTAGAATGGTGAGATCCTGGAGGTAAATCTGTAATACAGCTCATGAAGGATCTTGATGTATTGGGTTTAAGGCGCCCTGTTTCGCTAGGGTTTCAATGACTGCTCAGTCTCCACAGAATTAAAGGCTTTCTTTAAATCAATGAAAGTGAGACAGAGTGGCATCTTGTACTCCCTACAAACTTCAATGAGCTTGGTTACCGTGTAGTTATGGTCGATTGTGCTGAATCCTTTTCAGAAGCTAGTTTGCTTGCATGGTTGTCCTTCATCTAATGTTCTGCCAATCCTGTTCAGGATGACTTGAGTGAACAGCTTATAGATGACAGACAACAGGCAGATGGAGCGAAAGTTTCCAATGTCATGGATGTCTCCCTTCTTGAACAATAGAATTGTCCTGCTGGTTTTCCATTGGGAGGGCACCTTGCATTCAGACAGGTAGCGTGTAAATAGCAGAGCCAGTGTATTGATGAGTACTGAAGGCAGATTCTTCAGGTGTTCAGGTCTGACTTTGTCTGGGCCTGGTGCTGTTCCCTTCTTTACCGACAAAATGGCATGTTGGATTTCAGAAGGGAGAACGTTGGGAATGACATATCCATCCTGCGGAATTTGGTATGTGGGTAGGTGGATGTGGCTATCAAAGAGATATGAGTAGAAGTGATGGATAATCTTCTCCATTGCCTTTCTGGAAAATGTGATAGATCCATAAGGACATTGGAAGGCAGTCACCTTGGTCTTATAGTTGGCGAAAGACAGGAGGTTGTTGGGAATGCTTTTCGCGGCTTCTGCTCTCCAGTATTTCTGCTCTTATGCATTATAAAAATTAGAACCTTTTAATTTTGAAATAAGTAAAATCTTTACTCACTAATCATACTATTAGTACCCCTTTATTCATAAATTTTGTAATTTATATTTTAATTGGTAAGTATTGATGCTGAAGATACCTGAAAAAGTCAAGGCAGTAAAGAATAGGTTTTTGTAGGGACTCTCATCCACTGCTGGTGGGAGTGCCGACTGGTCCAGCCCTTTTTGGAAAACAATATGGGCATTCCTCCGAAAGCTAGATATTGAGCTCCCATTTGATCCAGCAATAGCACTCCTGGGAATATACCCTAGAGACCGAAAAACACATAGCAGAAACACTATCTGTACTTCTTTATTCATCTCTGTGCTATTCACTATAGCTAGAATCTGGAAACAACCTAAATGCCCGAGAACAGAGGACTGGCTAAAGAAACTGTGGTTCATCTACACTATGGAATACTATGCGGCTGTCAGAAAGGATGAAATTATGAAATTTACCTGCAAATGGATGGACATGGAGTCTATCATGCTGAGTGAAATTAGTCAGAAGGAAAAGGACAGATATAGAATGACTGCATTCATTGATAGGATATAAATAGATACCAGTGTTTTACTAAATATGGGAAATGGTAATGGCAGATTAAAACTCACCACTGAATATACACAAAGAGACTTAAGTGATAAACTCTAAATATCTGCAGGGCTAGCCACAATGTGTAAAATAAGAGGGAGAGAGATGCAGAGACAGAGAGAGATAGAGAGAGAAAGAGAGGAAACTGGGGTACCTGCTATTAAGGCAGCCTGGGGGGGGGGGGGTAGGGGGTACATTGGTGGTGGAAATGGGGCACTGGTGGAGGGATGGGTGCTGGAGTACTGTATTACCAAGAACCAATTATGAACACCTTTGTAATTGTATGTTTCACGGTGGTATAATAAAAAATTTATAAAAAAAAACAGTGTCAAAAATAAAATTGAACTAACCTCAAAAAAAATAAAATCTGCTATAAAAAAAAAGAATAGGTTTTTGTGGTGCATAAAGAAACAAAACAAACAAGTGAACTGGATAGCCAAATAATTTATTATTTATGTTAATGTTTTTAAATGGAATAAACTGTATCAATAATTACACAAGAGTGAACAAGACTCATTGGGGCAAATCTCATCACTCTATGAATGAATATAGTAACCTATAAATGAACAAAAACTAATAAAAAATTTTTGGATCACAGGTAAAATTTCTTTCAGTCATGTTTGGACTAAATGCTGATTTGCATAAGGATGAGGAAAAATTTCACATGCAGAGATTTAATGAAAATTAATAAAACAGAATTAATACTGCCACACACCACACTTAATTAAACCAGATCCAATTTTCCGGTACTTGAACTTATATATGACTTTTCCTTTTCTTTATTTTATGGAAGTTTCCAAAACTTCCCTCACCTGACCATGGCCAGAATCACATTTGGTTGTGTTTTTGTGTCCAGTCTCTATAATATATCCACAGGTCCCCACACTCTGTACCAAAATTCTAGGCTCTCTGTTTACTGTGGGGGAATAATCAGTGTCAGTTGTAAGCTGTCAAGTTTGCTGCCAGGACCCCCTTCAGTGTCAGGACAGAAGTTCTCTTCTACCTGAGAAGACACCGGGAACAGAAGAAAACTCATGAGTCCGGCTCAGTTCCAAAAAGGCTTTTAATAGTACAAATGCTCCTACACATCACTCCAATATAATGAACAAACTCTAGCTCTAGTCTGAACTTAGACCATACAAAAGAGCCTAGGTCTCCCACCAAAGAGAGAGAGGATCTCACCCAAGAGGAGTCCTACCCAAAAGAAGGAGCAAAAGGCCAAAGGCCAAAAAGCCAAGGAGCAAAAAGCCAAGGAACAAAAAGCCAAGGAGCAAAAAGCCAAGAAACCAAAAGCCATCCCCTTATATACACCAAAGTAATCCAACCTGGAGGGTCATGTCAACAAAGAACTCTAAACAGAGTGTAGAAGGGCAGTGCCACACCCTATTTCAGGTATAAACAAAGATTAAGCCAAGGACTAATCCTGAGATTATCTCTTATGTAAAACACTGGAGAGAGCTAGAGAGAGAGAGAGAGAGAGAGAGAGAGAGGGGGCTTATATAAAGTAATACATCTTAATTTCATGAGCTTCATGTAATCTAGATGGTACCCACAAGGTCCTTCTTATTTATTATCTGCACCAGGGTGACTCTGAGTATCTTGTTCTCCATATACTGAAAGGGTCACACTCGCCTGCTTGAGAGCAAACTAGTATGATCCTCCTATAGCCTTCCTACAGTCTCAACGTAGCCAGGGTGGTAGTCTCCTGGTAAATTCTTACTGTCCCACACTGGGTGCAGTGGGTATAAAGAGGAGCTGTGCCCAATCTAGAAAACATAGAAGTCTTAGTAGATGTATAAGTTAGAAGTTATTCAGTCAAGGTGACTTCTGTAACTTCCACACCTTCTAGCAGTGTTTACATAGAAGAGAGGTCTCATTAGAATGAACCTTGACTTAAATATATTAAGCTGTGAGTGGGCAAAACACCAAAACTCCCAGATTAGCTAAGTCTGTCATCCAACAGTAAGGAACAAATTTAATATCTCTGAACGCCTTCTCATCCACCAAATCAGAAGATTGGGGTAAATGGTTTATGGAAGGCTATTTGATTTCAAAATAAAAAAATATTTGAGATTCCAAGTGATAACCACCAAACAGAAAGATTGGCATGTAATATGTATATACTGTAATTAAAAATGTTTGTTCAATATACTAAAGAACTTATCCCATAAAACTATGCACCCAATTTTTAATAAATGTTCTTAAACATCATGATTATTACTTGATGTTATAATTTAAAATTCTTGCTTTAGCTACAAGTTATGTACCTCAATTAGGACAAGAAAATAAACCTCAGTTCTTGCTCTCGGTTTCAAAAGAAAAAGTAAAAACGTGCAAAAGGTCTCATTTTTTTCTTAAATTATTTGGGGTGAAGAGTCGAACTTCATTTGGCTGTGTTCAGAGATTAGTCCTTGCTCTGTGCTCAGAAATTACTCCTGTTGTGCTTGAGGGCCAGTATGTGGTGCTGGGGATCAAACATGAGCCTAATTGTGTACAAGGCAGGTATCTTATCCTCTCTCTCTGATCCAAATTCACTTTAATACATGTTACTTAAAACTCATTTGTAAAATAGTTTTAAATAGGTTTGTAAAACAGAAAAATAGATAGCCATCAGAATGACCTGTACATTTTTTATTTATGTTTGCTTTCGGGAAGGTCACCGCCTGGCGATGCTCATTGGTTACTCATAGCTCTGCACTCTGGAATTACTACTGGTAGTGCTCGGGGACCATATGGGATATCCGAGATTGACCCTGATGAGTGGCTTACAAGGCAAATGCCCTCCTTGCTGTTCTATCACTCCAGCCCATACATTTTTATTATGCATATATAAATACTGCTTTTCTACAAAGTTTGACATATACTTATACATGGAGTGATATAAGCACAGCTAGGTCACACAACTAATAAAGAAGAGCATACACAGATAACACAATGATATTACTTTGATACTTAATATACTAATTTATTTTTATTTGTTTATTTAGGGATATCGTCAAAGCAGATCTTTTATAGAGCTGAAGTACTAGAAAATGAAGTAATAGAAGAGAGCAAGGAAGAATGCTCATCCCCTAGAGATCACTGTATTTTTCAGTCTATTTTAAAGACAAATGTTAGAAATTAAAAATGAAGGGATCGGGGCTGGAGCCGATAGCCCAGCAAGTAGGGGTGTTTTTTTCTTTTTTTAAAGTATTTTATTATACCACCGTGAGCAGGTAGGGTGTTTGACTTGCACGCGACCAGTCCATGCTGGTCCCGTGTGTGATCCCCCAGCATCCCAGATGGTCCCCAAGCACCGCCAGGAGTAATTCCTGAGCGCAGAGCCAGGAGAAACCTCTGAACATTGCCGAGTGTGACTCAAAAAAAGCAAAATAAATAAATAAATAAATAAATAAATAAATAAATAAATGAAGGGAAGGACTAATGAGAAGTTACAGCAAACTAAAGTTTCTTTAAACTATGTTTTGTTGCTGCCATCCTAAGAAAATTACGTCAAAGCGACAAATTAAAAATCTAACTCTTCTTTGGGTTTTTTATCTTGAATATTATACTAAGCATAAAAATTTGAAGCAAGATGATGTTTTATTTGTTTAGCAAGAAAAATGCCTCAATATATTTGGTAAGAAGGCAGCTTTTATATACATATTCATTATGTGCCAGTTGCAATTACCATACAATAACTGATGCAGAATTTAAATTCATTGACTCTGGCATTAATATACTATTGACTCTCATCACAAAAACAGTTTCTTTGTCTTAAAAATGTTATTGCTACAATAACATGGTTACAGTGTGTTATTGTTCATGTTTATGTTATTGCTATACAAATTTACTACCACCTCCACACAACCAAATTTCCAAGATCATAGAATTATGCTTTTGTTACTTCCTTTCCACCCTTTCTTTCTATCCAAATCCCATAAGACTTGGTGACCTAGGTTTTGTTGTCGGAGTCCAGGAGTTTTTTTTTTATTAGGTGCTGTCCATTTCCTTGCTTGCTTCTTTATATATCTGTGAGAACATCTGGAATTTGCTCTTCTTCCTCTGATTTTGGTTGATATGTTACCTTCTATTTCAGGCTAAGGCATAAAGCAAGAGTCCATCTTCTGTAGCTAAACAGTATTCTTTTGTGTATCTAGATCGCAATTTCCTTATCTACTCATTAGTTGTGCTTGGATTGTTTCTGGATCGCATTATGAATTTCACAGTAGCATGAGGCATGCATGTGTGTACACATCAGAGTTGTTTCAGTGAGCACCACAACTATACCTTGTAAGACTCAACTAAGTGTGTGGCATTGGTGCACTTGTGGAAGCATTACAATGAAGGTAGCACAAACTTTGTTGAGTGTGTGTGGTGGAATACTTGAGCATCATAGCTTGATGTGTGATCCGTAGTGACCTTGTGGCTATGAACCACTCATTATGACATCTTCATTACTAACAACAATGATAGAAAAGGAAGAGAGAAGGATGTTTAAATAAGATTTTAAAATATATTTAAAATAAGGTAGTTTTAAATAAGAAAACATTAGTTTTGTGAGTTTTCACCCTATAAAACTGTTCCAAAAATAAAAAGTCATTGCTGGAGTGTACAGATTTAAAAATAACTCAGGACCAGAGCGATAGTCCAGTGGGTAAGGTGTTTGCCTTGTGCTCAGTCGACCTGGGTTCAATCCTCGGCATCCTGGCATTTGGGTGGTCCCTTGAACACCACCAGGAGTAATTCTTGAGTGCAGAGCCAGGAGTAACCCCTGAGCATTGCCAGGTATGACCCAAAAAAGCAAAAAAAAAAAAACAACTCAGAAATACTAGGTGACTTTATAAATTAGGAAAGCGTAAGCCACAAAGAAAGGAATAGAAGAATCCAACATTCTTATTTGTTCTAGTCTTAAACATTGCTCTACCCATTAGTCTCCAAACATAGTATCCTGCCTTAGCAGGAGACACATGTTATGAGTTCATTTCGCTCTGTTTGCTTAAGTGTATTTCTATAATGGTATTATATCTTTGGGGACTATGAAATCATTTGGAAATAAATTACCTCCTTTGTAATGGTATTTTGTAAGAATATTACTTTAGTTTCTAATTTTTAATTTTATTGTATATATTATCATCATTGAATATATGGCATCAGTGTGTACATTGTTCTTGAACATAGCTAGTAGTTTATTAATGCCTAGAATTAGTGAAAATCAGGCTGAAGAAATAGTATAATGGTTAAGGCAACATGGTTTGCATGCAGCGAACCCAGATTTGATACTCAGCACCACATATGGTCCTCAGACATGGTATATGTGCGAAGAACCAAGGGTTAACTCTGAACACCAATGAGTGTGGCCCTCCAAAATAGTAAAGCCAACATCCTTTTAACTCTAAACTGGTGTTCTAAAATACATACTTTTTGATTGCCAGGGAACAAATGTGGTCTATTGAAATGTTTATAGTTTGAAGAGGGAATGATACCAACTTGCATATAATATCAGTTGAATTTTAGATGAACGCTGTTGGATGACAGGTTTAGCTAGTTTGAGAGCTTTGCTGTTTTGCCTACTCACAGCTTAATCTACTTAAGCCAAGGTTCATTTTAATGACATCTCTCTTCAATGTAAACACTGATAGAGAGTGTGGCAGTTATAGAAGTCACCTTGACTCTGAATAACTTCTGACTTATACATCTACTAAGACTTCTATGTTTTCTAGTTTGGGCACAGCTCCTCTTTATACCCACTGCACCCAGCGTGGCATAGTTAGAATTTACCAGGAGACTGCCACCGTGGCTAAGTTGAGACTATAGGAAGATTACATGAAGGATCATGCTAGTTTGCTCTCAAGCAGGCGAGTGTGAACCTTTCAGTATAAGGAGAACAAGATACTCAGAATCACCTGGTGCAGATAATAAATAAGAAGGACCTTGTGGGTACCATTTAGATTACATGAAGCCCATGAAATTGAGATGTATTACATTCTATCAGCCCTCTCTCTCCCAGTGTTTTCATTCTCACTCACTCTCTTCCCGTTCATCATCGATTTGCTCGAGCGGGCCCCAGTAACATCTCCATATGTCCTGTCTCATGCTAGTAGAGCCCAAGGGCATCTGCTTGCTCCAGGAACATAAAGAACCTCAATCCATTGCAGTGTTTTACAGAAGTTTTTTACAGAAAACTATCTCCAGTGTTTTACAGAAGAGATAATCTCAGAAGAAGGGATTAGTCCTTGGATTAACCTTTGTTTATACCTATAATAGGGTGCAGCACTGCCCTTCTACAATCTTTGTTGACATGACCCTCCCTGTCGCAAATCAGATTACTTTGGGGACTGACTTGAGGCCCCTTGGGCCTTTTGCTCTTCTTTGGTGGACCCCTCGGTGAGATCCTCTCTCTTTGGTGGGAGACTTAAGCTCTTTTGTATGGTCTTAGTTGGGACCAGAGCTAGTTCTTTCCTTATATTGGATTGCTGTGGAAGAACTTTTGTACTATTAAAAGTCTTTTTTGGAACTGCACCAGACTTGTGAGTTTTCATCCGTTCCCCGGCGTCCTCGTTGGTAGAAAAGAACTTCTGTCCTGACACTGTCAGGACTGGGGGACCCCAGTGGCATCCACGATAGAATACTATAATCGAGTTTTCATTAACACTATTGACTTGTTCTGAAACTTTATTAAATTTCACTTACATTTGGAAAACAAAAGCACTTGTGGTTGTAAATATAGGGTTGTTTACAGAGTATCGGGATCATGATGATTGCTTGTCCTGTGTGTCTAGTGTCTTAGAATTTATAACTAAATTTCTCATATATTATCTCATATGTGGTGAAACTATGAAGGAATTCTTATGTAGGATTCAAATCTACTTATTTGTATTTGTCTGTAACACTGGAGCAAATGCCTGGCTCTATTTTCTATTTTGTGCTTATAGTCTGCTTTCATTTGTTGGAAGGCTGTGTTTTGGGTCCATTCCCAGTGCTGCTCAATTGCTATTCCTGACCCTGAGCTCGAATGATCTTTGTCAGGGCTGAGGGGACTATATGAAGTGACGGAGATCTAACCATGGTCAGCTGTGTTCAAGACAAGCACCTTACCTCCCATACTGTTGCTCTAGGCATATTGGATGCTTTACATTTCAGCATCTGTGTGAAATAAATTTTCACAACAGTCTAAGTCATTGTCCTTCTTTCCATACTTCCTTATGCCACTTTTAAACTTTCTGTATTAGTTATATTGGTCTCTTAATCATCATCTTATCTATTTATTTTTTATTTGTTTATTTCTTTGTTTTTACTGTGAAAAATCAAAAATCTTCAACAACAACTCACAATATCTCTAACTTCTTTATGCACAAGAAAAGATTATTGCTTATTTTATAGCCTGGAAAGAAAATCAGTTTTATTGATAAATTATGCTTTAAGGAATTAATCACAAATATTTTGTGTTTGTCTCTTTCTTTGAGGTAATCCTCAGGAATACAAACTTAACTACTACATCAATATACTTACTAACAGCAATTAAAATTTTGAAGTTTTTTGACTCAAATATGAATGGGAAAGTAAGTATAAAATGAAAAACGATATATCAGTTCTGCGTAATCCTAGAGAACAGTTTTTTCCCTTATTTTCATCTTATCCTACCTTTAAACCTTTTAAGTGTCTGTGTATATGTGTGCTTTTGTGTGGCAGCTGTTTATACTTTAGAAATAAGCTAAGTCAACATTTTTTTTTCCTCCAAGTTTTACCATGAACATATTCATTTAGTAGTTGTAATATTTTGTTTGTTTTGGGAGGCCACTCTCAGCAATGCATAATACTTACTCCTGGATCTGTGCTCAAAGATCCTTTATGACAAGGCTCAGGGGACCATACATGGTGCCAGGGATTAAACTTCGGTTGGTGGTATGCAAGGTAATTAATTGTCCTACTTGCTGTACAATTGCTCCAGTCCTTCTCAGGAATATTTAAAATATCTATCTGGGAATTGGACTGTTTAATTTTTTTTTCCTTGCATGCAGTTAACCCTGGCTTCATTCCTGCCAGCAGATGATCCCCTAAGCACAGAGCCCTCTGCCCCGTGTACCACTGGTGTGGACCCAAAACACTACAAAAGTGTAAATTAAAAAATCATATAAAATGGAAATCTAACTAGTCATACCACTTTGACTCCTTGAGTCTTAAATTATAAAACGTCATTGGGCTAGAGAGATAGTACAGGGGTTGAGGCACTTACCTTGCACAAGGCAAATCCTAGTTTAAATCCAGCAGCACATATAGTCCTGTGAACGTTTTGTGATATGTGAGCATGGAGCATTCTAGCCCTGGCCTGCCAGCCCAGCAGAGCCTCATAACAAAGCCAGACGACCCCCCCCACCCCCGACTCCATGGGGGCCGCCGCTTTCCACATCCGGACTTCTTTCTCATCACAACTCCACCCAGCAGACCAGACTATCACAGCCCAGCTCGGGGGGCCGCTAGCAGCCAAGCGGTTCATCAATAATTGCTTTATTTAGAGGTGACTACAACAGTATGCCACCCGCACGGCAAGCCTGGCAAGCTGCTTGTGTCATATTTGATATGCCAAATACCAGTAACATTTATATTAGGTCATTCCCATGACCTAATATAATGGTTTGAGGCTCTTTATGTTCCTGAAGCAAGTGGATGCCTTTGGGTTCTACTAGCATGAGACAGGACATATGGAGATATTACTGGTGCCCTCTCTAGCAAATAGATGATCAATGGGAAGATAGTGATAGTGATAGTGAGCATGGAGTCAGGAGAAAGCTGAGCACAATCAACTATAATCACCCTATCTCCTCACAAACCTATATTGGATAAATTTAAATTATCTGAATTTATAAAATCTTGGTTTCTTGTACTTTAGCAATTAATAGCTACATATAAGTTCCTGGTTTTTATGACTTGTAATTTCTGCCTCTAGATTTGATAATTTAGTGAATTAAATATATTTAACTTGGAATATTTGAAAATGAAATTTTACCTGCATTATAACCCAATGATAAAATTTCATCAGCAAGGTGGTAAATCTGCTATCTGACACAAATAAGTAAGAACTCCTGTTTTCACTAGTTTACCTTCTGTTAGCATGTTTTCTCTTCCTAAAATGAGAGTTCTTCATGTAGTTGTTGTAATGATATATTTATTTTCAGATCATAAAAGTGCATTCAGAATATACAACCATATAAAGTGTTCTTTGTAATTGAAACTAATAAATTTGTTTAAGAAGAGTGATTGATAAAAAATTTGAAAAAAAGCTTTAAAAAATGAAACAGTGTGGAAATTGTTAAATTGTCGAGGGTACTAATACCAACCTAGAACTGAGCATTAAATACAGGCAAAAAGATACACATGACAACCCTTTAATGTATGTTCCATAGTCCATAGTCTGGAAGGGAAGGAAAAGAGAAAGAGAGAGAGAGGGAAAGAAATAAAGAGCCTGCCATGGAGGCGGGCTGGGGAGGGGGAGGGAACCGGAGATGTTGGTGGTGGGACATGGGCACTGGTGGAGGGATGGGTGCTGGAACACTATGTGACCAAAACCCAAATATGAACTTTTTAATTGTATATATTTGTAATTGTATATCTCACAGTGGTATAATAAAATACTTTTTAAAAAAAGTTGTAAATGATAATGCTAGACTCTAACTGAGTATTGAAAATAGGTAAAGGGATATACATGATAACCCTCCAGTGCCTATATTCTAAACCACAATGTGCAAAAGGGAGAGAGACAGAGACAGAGAATAAAAGTGCCTGCCATAGATGCAGGTTATGGGGGTGGGGAGGGGAAACTAGGGACGCTGGTGGTGGGAAATGTGCACTGGTGGAGAAATGGGTGTTGGAACACTGTATGACTGAAACCCAGTTATGAACAGCTTGTAATGGTCTATCTCATGGTGACTTAATTTTAAAAATGTAGAAATAGAATTGATTCTTATAAAGTTTGAACCCTTTTGCCTTGTCATTTATTTGTTTTAGTAGCTTATTGTCAATTGCATCCTATTCTCTACACAGATAATCAAATTTTCTGGGAATAAAGATATTTTCTCTTCAAAAAAAAAAAAAGAAAAAAGCTTTAAAAAGTCACTTTTGGTAATAAATATTAACAGCCAAATATTGAAAAGGCTAAACATTTATTTTGAGACCTTCATAGACTAAGCATAGTAAAAGGCATCGGTGAACATCGTTTGCAAACCCCAAGACATGTCTTTTTCTCATTGTGTTAGAAGATAGAATCAGTGGCAATGATTTAAACCTTCTAAGGGAATGCTCTGCATATTTTAGTATATATCATAATCTTCTAAAGGCTTGTTATAATGATATCTGTTGGACCTCAACACCATTATTTCTCATTAATCTTGTCGAGGGTAAGGATCTAATACTTTGCATTTTGTGTAAGGACACGGAATTTTATTTATCTATACAGATAAAGCCTTTGAGAAGTACATTTTGAGAACTGCTGCTCAATCTATGAAGTTTCCTAAAACAACTTTATCATTGTTTATGATCATTAAAGACCTCCATGAATTTTATCCAGATGAAACAATTTTGGGGAAATATCTTCAGTTGAATAACACAGCAGTATAAAGAAGATCATGCCCTTTTGTCATTTTACTTGTCTTCTGTAAAGTACTCCAAACATTTAAAGGATATAAAGGAACAATGACCATTTCTATATAGTGAATATGCATTTAGGAATCATAAGCTGAAACTTACCTCTTTATTGTTCCTTTGCTCTTAAAAAGAGAACTATAGATCTCTTATTCCTGTTCATAAGAAAGGGAACTGCTTTTTCAATGCACAATTTACAATTCAGTCTACCAGTTAATGTCATCACATAGAAATAGAGAGATCAAGCATGTCTTCGTCTTATTTCCTAGAGGTACTTCTAAATGTGTAACTTCACAATTTGGTCTTAAATAATCACTGAGTTGGTAAAGAAAATCTGATGACTTTCTCTATTGACTCTAAACAGTGTATTTAGGATCTGAAAGCAATAAGTGTCAGATGTTTTAAGCTGTGCTTATATTTTTGTTAAATTCTTCCTTTACACCTTGATAAATGATGATAGATTTCATTTGTTTGAGGATCAACTATCGAATTGAGAAGAGTTCTGTTGTGTATGCATCTTCCTTTTATCCGCTGGCTGACAACAAAAAAATGAAGCAAACCTCAAATCAGTCAGATTTTCTGAATCTATACAGGTTTCTTCAAAAGAAAATTTAAAATTGTGTTTTTAAAATGAAGCTGGGAGGCGGGGGGGCAATAGTACAGTGGGTAGGGCATTGCCCTTGCACACAGCTGACCTGGGTTCGATCCCTGACATCCCATATGATCCCCTGAGCAACCTCCAGGAGTGATTCCTGCGTGCAGAGCCATGAGCAACCCCTGAGCATTGCCGGGTGTGATCCAAAAAAATTATATAAACAAAATAAAATGAAACTTGGGGAACATCCATAGATTTCCATAATTACCTATCTCTGCCTTCCTTTTCCAAAGAAAATTAAGACTTGATTGTAATTATTTTACACTTTACACATTAAAATTTTCCCTTTTTACTCTGAAATACCAAATGTTTCCTTGGGGAGAATAAAAGTAAGGTTATTGACTATTTTCAAAAAAAAAAACCACAAAGTTAAATGTTGTGCAATACTGTAGGGGAAACAAAGCTTAGTTGGAAAGTGCTGTGCCGTTTCTTAGAGATGTAAATTTGACGGTCAACATAATATGCAAATTATATATATTTATATTATAACAAAAAGAGCAAAATAATCAAAGAGATAGTATCTGTAAACAGATTTCTTAATCGAAGGAAGGAAGGAAGGAGGGAAGGAGGGAAGGAGGGAAGGAGGGAAGGAAGGAAGGAAAG
>JAJIBD010013603.1:0-61605 GCA_021461705.1 Cryptotis parvus | reverse complement strand
AATGCAATTTTAATATATATGTAAGAAGCTATATGTTCTGATTCTATACTACATTTTGTCATTTTTTTCTTATATATAAATCTGTAAAATATGTTTCTGTGGTTGATTTTAATCAGAGGTTGTAAGAAACAAAAAAAATATGCACTGAATTAATTAATCTGATTTGTGGTTGTCAGTCTTGAATATTGCATTATAAGAAATATAATTTTTAAGATATTTTATTTTACCTATGTAATATTCAAATATGGAAAGTATTTTTTACTATGTGACATTAGAAAGCAAAAAGTACACCATTTTCAAGTATAGATTTAATATTTTGACAAACATGAAGGTTTATGTAAGAATTCCAACTTTGAATAGATAGTTCTAGAGAAAGCAGCATTATACATATGTGTGTGTATGTCTGAAGTATATCATACTGAGTTTGACATTTCACGCAGTAATTGTGAAGAAGGGATTTTTTAATGTAAATATTTAATGTTTAGTGTGCTTTATGATCATGTGCCACCTTACTATACATTTATGTTTAGTAATCATTATGACGTTAGTGTGATACGACATAGACAGACATATTTAATTGAAAACAGTGATTACATAGACCATGAGATCATTATTTAGTTATAATATTTGATAATGAAAATTTATAATTATGTTGCAGTGTTATAAAATGTGATAACAAAATAAAACACAAGCCTGTAAATGCTAAATGGTTTATGAAATAAAGTATAATCAATTGTTAAGCATGAATATATTCCCCCAAATTTTCACATAGTGAATCCTTATCCACTATGCAATGGTTTTTGGAGGTGAGGCATTTGGAAGTGGTGTTGATTTGTAAGACAAATAACTTATTTAGTAATGTTTGGTTGCTTAAAATAGTCTTTTAACATTATGATCAACTGAATTTTTCATTGTATTTCATTATATTAGAATACATTTATATTTATAGTTATACTAAGCCTCAGTATTTTGGGCACATTTTATTATTAGGAGTGAAATAATTTACTAAAGTTACATTATGATATAAAAGATAGAGGTGTCTCTAAGTCATAAGTGTCGGCAATCAATATTTTTTGTTGTGTTTTGCTTTTGGGGTTATGTCCAGCAATGCTCAGGGCTTATTTCTTGCTCTGTGCATGGAATTACCACTGGTCAAACTCAAGGGGCCGTATGTCAACCAGGACTTGAAGCTGGCTTGGTTCCATACTAAACAACTTCCTATGCACTATCCTACTGAGACAGTTCCCTTAAATATTATTTAGAAAATATTTAGCTTAGTGATTTGTTGGGGAACGCCTCCAGGGTCCCTGACAGTGCCAGGAAGCGAGTTCCTTCTACCTCCCAAGCCGGGGGAATAGATGAAGACTCAGGAATCTGATGCAGTTTTAAAAGGCTTTACTTATCACAGGTTCAGGCATACAAGTCAGCAATAGGAAAAACTCTGTGCTTAGGATTCCCAGCTAGAACCCCAGACATGTGTAGGCCAAGATGGAGGCCACCACATGTTAAGGCCCTGTAAAAGGAGAAGACAAGACTCCCAAGAAGGGTGCTAGTTCACAAAGAGAGAGCCCCCAAAGAGAGAGAGGAGAGAGAGGAATAGAGAGAGAGAGAAAAGAAGAAGAAGAAGAAGAAGAAGAAGAAGGGAGGAGGAGGAGGGGGAGGAGGGGAGGGGGGGAGGAGGGGGAGGAGGAGGAGGAGGGGAGGGAGAGAGGAAGAAGAAGATGAAGAAGAAGAAGAAGAAGCAGAAGAAGAAGAAGAAGAAGAAGAAGAAGAAGAAGAAGAAGAAGAAGAAGAAAAGAGAAGAAGAAGAAGAAGAAGAAGAAGAAGAAGAAGAAGAAGAAGAAGAAGAAGAAGAAGAAGAAGAAGAAGAAGAAGAAGAAGAGAAGAAGAAGAAGAAGAAGAAGAAGAAGAAGAAGAAGAAGAAGAAGAAGAAGAAGAAGAAGAAGAAGAAGAAGAAGAAGAAGAAGCAGGCTGGCTTTATACCCCTGCTACTCAGACCTCCCACTATTATGGGAAGCAGGAAGGGTTAAATGCCCTTAGGTAATTTCTCCCAGCACCTCACCTAGGCTCTATTATATGCTAATGTTTTGAGCCAAGATCTGCCTGGAAATGCTTTTATAGGGTAGAGAAGGGGGGTTTCTGAGTTGGCATGTCTCTGTAGAAGGACTAATACTAATGCCAGTTAAATATTTCTCCAAGCCTTCACAAGTCTCGTCTACTTCATGGTAGTTTTGTATTTTAGTTGCCCTTGAGTTATCAGGGAGCCATGCTTGCTTTCTTGGAGGCAAACGGGCGTTTCTCTCTGGTCTAATTACTTAGAGATCCAACCTGGCCAGGCAAATATGCTGGTAAGATCTAGCTAGTCCCACGATGATTGTGGTAGCATGAGAGAATATGTATGCCAGCTAGTACAGAATACATGGTCAGATAAACTGCCACATTTAGACTACCCTCTTATCTACAAAGTGATTTGCAAGAGGCAATCCAGAGCAGATACAGAGGCTCGTAGAGGAGTACTACAACAGTGATTAACTCAGTATGCAAAATATTTTTTAGATAATCAGTGTTAAAGTGTTTTTTTTTAATATTTTCAAGGTCATGAAGTTTGACAATCAAATAGTGAAAGATCTTGTTACTAGCATATGGTTAGCAAATAGTCCTTTATTGATATAAAATGGGGTTTCAGAATCTGTCATAGTATTGATTAATATGCAGAGGATTATTTGCTTTGGGCATAAGGGATGACTGTGACTACTTAAGTTTATGTATACCACACTGTCCATTATTATGCCATGCAATTGTTTTATCTTTGATATGTAAAAACTGTGGGTACTCTCTATCTAGTGCTTTGTACTTTTTTCTAAATATCATGCACTAACTTCATCTGTCACATTTTGTTAATTCATACAATGTTTACAACATTGTTATTTTGATTATTGCTTCTGTGCACATCAGTATTCTTTGATATTACTACTGTAATTGTTTTTGAGATGTTGCAAACCAAGAACACATAAGAGAGAAAACTTTATTGATTAATGTACATGTTCTGAATGCTCAACTAACACAGTGATCACACATGTCTCTCTCTCACCTTTGAGCTTCACATTCCTTGAGATAAGTCAATATTGAAACTAGGCCAATTAACAACCTTACAAGGCCCTCTAAGTGTTCAGAATGAAGTGCTGCATCTCACTTTAAATCAAGAGCTTGAAATGATTCATCTTTTTTAAGAAAGGGATATTGAAGGAAAAACCAAAAAATATCTTTTGTGCTTAACAGTTCAGGATGTGAAAGCAAATAAGAAGTTCTTGATGGAAATTTAAAGCCATGCTTCAGTGCACACAAAGATATCACTGTCTTCCCATTCATCATCGATTGGCTCGGGCGGGCACCAGTAACATCTCTATATGTCCTGTCTCATGCAAGCAGAGCCCAAGGGCACCTGCTTGCTCCAGGAACATAAAGAGCCTCAAACCATTCCATCAGGCCATGGGAATGAAGTCTATAATTGTTACTGTTATCTGGCATATCAAATATGACACGGGTAGCTCGCCAGGCTCTGCTGTGCGGGTAGCAAACTCTTGTAGTCATCTCAAAATCCAGCATTTATTGATGAACCACGCGGCCGCAAGCAAAGATAAATGAAATATAATATTCATATAGATGATGCAGAGAAGGTTTTGCTGTCTGGATAAAATATCAAACCAGTCTGTCCTCAAGCCAAAACAATACCTGAACTCTTTCCAGTACCATGAAAACTGAAGCAAGTGCTAACACTGCAGAAGACATATTTGAAGATAGCATAAAATGGTTTATGAAGATACATTAGGGAAAGAAGCCATCTATATAACACAAAATTGCATGGTGAAGCAGCAAGTGCTAATGTAGAGGCTGCAGTCCTTTATGCAGAAGATCTAGTTAACCTAAATGATGATGTTCATTAAAACAGGTAAAAGATATTCAATGTGCAAGAAATCGTTTTATATTGGAAGAAGATGTCATTTAGGAATTTTTATAACTGGATAGAATCAATACCTAGCTTCAAAGAGTTAAAGGAAAGACTAACACTCTTATTAGGAATTAATGTATCTAGAAACCAAAATCAGAAACCAATACTCCCACAAAATGTATAAATCCCTTTAGATTTTTAAATATATTCTAATTGCTATGAATGTAACAGAGCCTAGATAACACCACCTTTGTTTACAAAATGATTAATATAATATTTTATGCCTATGGTTGAGACCAACTATATAAAATAAAATAGCTTCTGTAGGGGCTAGAGCAATAGTCCAGTGAGTAGGGTGTTTGCCTTGCATGGGGCCGGCCCATGCCAACCCGGGTCCGATCCCGGCATCCCATATGGTCCCCCGAGCACTGCCAGGAGTAATTCCTGAGTGCAGAGCCAGGAGAAACTCCTAAGCACTGCCGAGTGTGACCCAAAAAGCAAAAATAAAAAAAAAAAAAAAAAATAAAATAAAATAAAATAAAATAAAATAAAATAGATTCTTTAGAATACTACTTGTGTCTTTTGTTTGTTTGGGGCATCTTATAAGGGAGTATTCAGAGATTACTTTTGGATCTGCGCTCAGGTAAAACTCCTGACTTAGCTCAGGGGACCAAAGCTCGGTCAGTCAAGTGCAAAGCAGGTATCCTATCTGCTCCACTATTAACTGTTCACTATCAATACCTTTGGAAATGGAACTTTTAAGTAATACAATAATAATGCAATTTTTCATATTTTCTAACACAGCCTATTCTGTTCCCCCTTAAATTTATTAAAGTTAAACTTAAGCGTTCACTTTTTTTTTAAAGAAATATATGTCTTGGAGCTAAAAAGGTAGTACATCAAATCGGCATTTACCTTGTATGATGCCTACTTAGGTTTGATTCCTGGCCAAACCAACCCAAGTTTTTTTTCCCCCTAAACCATGCCAGGTGTGATCCCTGAGAGGAGAGCCCAGAGTAAGTCCTGAGAATGGTTGGGTTGTCCGCCCAAAACACATGCACATCCACCTTCCCAAAATAAAAGAAATGCATCTCTTACCGGCACAACTGCCTAAAATAATACACTCTTTAATGAATTTAATGATGTGACTCAAGCTTTTTCAGTAACTGACGAGTTTCCAAAGTTGGTTTTTTCCTTAGATACCTATTCTATTGGTTGGGTCGAGCCCCAATTTTCATTCTTTGCTTCCCCGTTTATGAAATTTTCAACTTATCCCCTTACAAATATCCTGGGGTCACAAAGGAAGATGTCTCCTTAGTTGAGAAATTTTGCTCTAATTCATTGCAAAACATAAACTGAAAATCTTCAAGAAATAATTCACCATTTCGATGCTATTTGAGTATTTATGATTCTTGGGAGGAGGTCAAAACATGAATATCAGTTGGGAGGAGGTTAACATATAAATATTAGTTGGTATTTGAAAAGAGTTTTTTTCCAGCCAACTAAAAGAATTGGTATGTTTAAAGAGTTAAAATTTGGAAGTATGTGTTTTTCATGATAGAAGTAAAGTAATAGATTTGGAGTGGTAACCTGTAATAGACTTGGAGTTAAAGTGCTGGAATCACATAATAAAATTTGAATAGTAGAATATTGTCTCTTATTTATTTTTATCTTTCTGTTTAGGTATTATTTCCTACTAAAGAGCTAATAAAAGGGGGTTTCTTGAGAGTCTGGAAAGACAAAACAAAACATATGACTCTGGCCCTGTTTAAGCCTTTCACCCCAGAAAACCATATATGTTAGTGAAGAGATGCCAGGACTGACCACTGAGTGCCAGAATAAATCCTTGAGCAACAATTAGATGTAGCTCCTCCTCCCATCCCCCAAAAAAAACAACAAAAAGATAAAAAGAACCAAATTGCTTTCTTGACATGGACTATGGTTCTGTGAAAATACTCCTAACATTGTTGGTGAAAATAATAAATTAGCAAATGTAAATGTAAATGTAGTTCATAGAGCCAAGGCTGGAGCAGGGACTGGTTTTTCAGGAGAGAAACTGGGCACATTGGTGATGGGTTATGTACACCTGTTGGGACACTATATGACTGAAACACAATCATGAACAACCTTGCAACTGTGTGTCTCACTGATTCAATTAAAACTAATTAATAAAAGTCATTGTTGATAAGTGTTATTCTGCAGCATTACAAACTATAAAGAGTTTTCTGACAAAGAGGAAATCAATGAGACAAATTTCATTATAGTCTTATTTTAAGAAATTGTAACACCCTATTCTTTTTCATGAAGAATGAACTAGTTCCTGAGGCCCCATTCACTCTCAATGGAACAAACATCTCTGAATGCAGCAGTTATGTGTACCTAGGTCGAGAAATCAACATGATGAACTACCTAAAACCTGAGCTGCGCAGGAGGAAGAGAGAGCTGCATGGAATGCCTTCAAAGGCATCGAAGAAATAGCTAAAAGGACAAAGAACCTCCGGCTCCAGGCACATCTCTTTGACTCCACCATTCTCCCTGCATTAACATATGCCTCAGAGATCTGGGCCCTATGAAAGCAGGATGAGAATGCTATTCGGGTCTCCCAGAGAGGAATTGAAAGAGCTATGCTTGGAATATCACACCTCACTCAAGTGAGAGTTCTGAGCTCTGTTGCTATTCCAGAATCAGGAACGCTGTCTCATTTGCCAAGGCATCCAAAATCAGATGGCCTGGACATGTAATGTGATTTGGAGACAACCGCTGGACTAGAGCCATCACCGATTGGATCCCACAGGATGTCAAAAGATCACGTGGCCGCCCACCTACAAGATGGTCAGACTTCCTTGTCAAGACCCTGAAGGAACGGTTTGAGGCTCTTCATATTCCTGAATCAACCAGATGCCATTGGGCTACATTGGCACGTGGTAGGGTCCAATGGAAATGTTACTGGCACCCTCTCGAGCAAATCGATGAATAACGGGATTCAAGTGATCACTTGTCTTCCCAGTGTTCGTCGATTTGCTCTTGTAGGCACCAGTCATAACCCCATACATCCTGTCATGTGCTAGTGTATCAAGGGCATTCACTCACTCCAGGAAGACAAAGAGCCTCAGACAATTCCTTCAGGTCATGAGAATGAGGTCTTTAATTGTTACTGGTTTTGGCATATCAAGTATGACTAGGGTAGCTTCCAGGCTCTGCTGTGCAGGTGGTATACTCTCAGTAATACGGCTCTCATCAAGTGCATTTACTCATTAATCACAATGGGGAGAGATTGGCTTTTTCTCTTGGGTGGATCTCTGATGATCTGTGGAGTCGGATGTTGAAAATGGTGAGCCTCATGGTGTGGGGCTTTCTCTGCCTTCTTGCGAGGCTCTATTGGGATGGTGGACTAGGGCTAGAACTTGTTTTTTGCAACCAGGCATATCATGACCAACTGAGCATAGGAGAGCCGGTAGCAGCTCTGTCCCGTGTGTCTGAGTCTCTATATAATAGTAAATTATAACGATTCATTTTCATCATTATGAATTAATTTTCAACATTATTGATTTCAAAAATTTTCAATTTTTTTCAAATATTTTTATTTCAATAATTTTCGACATTATTGATTTCATTTTCAACATTATTGATTCATTTTCAATAATTATAATTATACTAGTGAATTTTAATGATTTCATTCATTGAATTTGCAGGGGGAAAGTGAAATATAAAAATATAGTAAATCACCTGACACCGATAGTTTAGCAGACATGGTGCTGTCTTACATATGGCTGACTTAGATTTTATTCCCAGTAAGCCAAAAACTCCCCCAAGATTTTCAAAGAGTGATTCCTGGACACAGAGCCAGGAATAACACCTGAGTACTGCTGTACATAGCCACCAAATAAAAGAAAACCAACAATATTATTATTATTTTTCAACAATATATAAGACATTTCCAGTACAATTAGATGAATAATCATTGCATCAGTTAGTTATAACTAATAATTAATATGCAATTTTAAAGTTCCTATTATTTGAATGAATTTTAAATATTTTATATTATAAATAAAATGATTAGAATATGGTATACTAATTACATAAAATTATAATATAGAATTAAGTTGTTTATAGTACAGCAGTATAATTAACAATAAACACTTTACATAAATGTGTTATAAAGAACACTAAAATACATTGTTTAAAATCAGAAAAATGTTGCATAAGTTTATACACTTAAAATTTATTAAGATTTTGATAAAATCAAATACATATGTTAAATCATTTTGTTAAATATTAAACATTTCATACTTCTGTTATCCTTCATCACAATTTTTGATATATTCACTTTTAGAATAGTGAATTTTTTGTCAGATTTTTATTGGAGCAAAAGAATACGTGAAAGGAGGAAACTTTTTCTTCATTCTATAGCATTTGATGAAAAATAATATAAATGCTGTTTGTTAACTTAACCTGAAGAGTGGCTGTTTGTTAATGTAACCTGATGAGTGGAGCAAAACATCATAAGAGAATTCTTCAAAATTCAAAATGAATAATGAATACAGACAGATACTGTTTGGGAGTTATGAGATTGAGCTATAACAGCAGTTTTCAAGGTTTGTTCTTCTGTCTGAGCTCGGACATCACTCTTAACTGTGCTTGAAGATCAATGTGTGATGTTGGGATCAAATCAGGGTCAGCCACATACCAAGCAAATGTATTTATTATATCTCTGACCCTCCAATTACAACATAAGTATAAAACTGACTGGATCAAAGTTGGTTGTAAGTAACTGTGGATTAAGAATATCTAACCCTAGTTCAGATGAATTATAATGCTGTACACTTAGGGAAATAAATCACTGCTATTTTGTTTTACATGAATTCTTATCAATATAATATATCCAATCCACTTCATTCATTCTCGAAATATGTTTTCCTTTTTAGTAAAGAAAGCACATATGTGAGTTTTTCTGTTTTGTTTTGCTTGCTAGGCAACAACCAGTTGTCCTCAGGGCTTTCTCCAGGCTCAGACTTTTAGAAGGGGGACCATAAGTGATAGTAGGGGTCTCACCCAAGGATGATGTTTTTACATATTATATTATCTCTGTAAGCCAACATTCATTTTCCTATCTATGAAATTAAAATAAATTTATTTTCTTTTATTTCTCTATTCTTTTTTTCCCTACATTTTCTTATATGGGTTCTGTTGGGGCTGTTTTGGTCCCCAACCGTTTCAGGACTGGGTTCCCTGTTCATGCTCCAGGTCTATGACTATTCCCTCAAGATGATAGCAAAGAGCCAGTAGAACAGTTCAATAAGTCCAAAAGCTTTACTTGATTCAACTTCACTCCATACCAACTGCTAAACACACTCTGCCACACCACACCCAGGATGGACTAACACACCACTTGCCACACATTCCCTTAATCCCCAACCTGCAAGAAGCTAAAACCTCTCCTGAGGCTGCAGGCAGGGCATAACCAAAGGTAAAAACCAGCTGGCTCTTCATACTGGTACAAATCCCTAGGGGCACCACACTCCTGTCTCCCAAGCCTGTCGAGATGCTAAGGCTTTTCTCTTTCCCATTCTTAAATAAGCATCCAATGTTATATGTAGTTTGCATATATAATCATAGAAAGAGAGACAAACTTAAAACTTCACTGGAGATTAAATATATAGGGTCATCTTTCATAGGTGGACCACTTCATATGATCCGAAGTATACTCCCCTAGCCAGATTGATCATTACCAACCCCTCAGGGTCCTGCCACCAACAACAAACTGCCTTGCTCAGCTTGAAGGCAAGTCTTAAATTCTGTGCTTAGCTGCAAAGACCCTTCACATCATGTTAGGTCAAAACGAAAGCTAATTCTGACCTTTTTGGGTCTAACCAGGGTTTCTAATAGTTCTCCCATATCATAGGCAGGGTGGACCTTCTTGGTATCATATAGTCCTACATAGAAATTAGATCCTAGTCCTTCATAGGAATTACTTTATAGGAATTAGGAATGAGGAATTAGATCTAATCTAAATGGTACTGTGGCTTAGAGTTGGAAAATATTATGGAAGCCCAGGATTAAATACTTTAGAGTTAAAATATTTCACCACTGAGCTGCTCGACCAACATTTTATGTTTATAGAAGAAACAAATCCCTTAGCCCAAGTATTTGGCCTAAACTTAATCAAAAGGTTTATAGGAAGGAGAAAAAGAATCCCTCAAAAGCAATGCAAAAATCCAGGGCTAGCAAATAATTCAATAGGATCCTTGGTTTTAAATTTTAATTTATCCAATTTTATAATGTATATTTCAGCATTTATGATATCTAGATGTATTTACATAGAAACAATAATTTGTCCGACCTTTAAAGATCACGCTCATATGCATTAGTCTTAGATGTAGAATATAAAGAAAAAGAGTTAATTCATGGGTCCCCATGAGATACTTAATGAGTTATTTGTTGTCAATCACTACTTTAAGTAAATTTAGTGATAAACACACTTCCTGAAGACTCACACTCAGTTATTTAGTATTGCAGACATTTAGAAGCCACTAACAACCATCCATAGTTATTTGGAGTAAATGTGTCTTTCAGATTTGTCTTAAAGGCAGAAACAATATTGACATGGGTAGTTGTTCGTTGGCAGTTTTTTCAAGCAATTTAAATGCATACGTTATTTGTGGTTGCTGACCTAAACTATATTCATATGTTATTATATGTGTTATGATTTGATGACATATGTTTTCAGGAATAAGAAAATAAGAACAAAATATTCAATTGGCAAGAATCATGCATATTGATTCAAAGAGATAAAACAAATATGTTGTAAAATTATAGATAATATCAATAGAAAATGTATCCAGACAGGTGAGCATTTTAGGTATGCCCACATATATTCATGCATGCATAAAAATGTAGTTTATAATATAAAGCAAGCATTAATGTGACAAGACAAAAAAATAGTATAAACTTTTTAGTGCAGACACATATTTAAAGTTGCTTTAAGTAATGTAAAAGAAATTGATAACATATTGAGGTGTTAAAATATAGGCTATATTATGATACTTCAAAAATAAGTAAGTAAATATTAGAATTAAATAATATACTCTAGTCTTTTTTATTTGACATAATTACAATATAAATCTAAAAATTGAATGGTAAATTAAGACATAATTATCCAACTAACAGAAGTACTTAATGACAATATGAAATGGTTACAACCCTAACCCTAACCAAATGCTCAACTTCAGATATGATATAATTTTATTTTATTTCCTGAAGAATAGAAAAGACAAAAGACAAATTATGGACATTGGAAAATATAATTTTGCTAAATGTTGGCCAAATCCTTCATAAAATAAAACTACAAGCAATTATGATTTGTTTGAGTGTTCCAACAAGTTTCTTTTCTCCTAAATAAAAAAAAATATTCTATACAAGAACTCATCAAATAAAATTTAAGAGGATGGGACGTGAGAATAACATATGGCTCAGGTGAAGCAAAGAAACCTTTTAGTGTAGGTATGAATAAAAAATGCAAAGAATTAAGTCATAGTAGATTTATAATTTGTTTGACTCGAGATAAGTGAGAGTGTTTGTAATGATTGTGTTGTGTAGCAACCATTTGCTTCACATTTTGGAAGATCAGACTTCACAGATCTGGTAGTTTGGCCAGGAGCCTCTGGAAGAGAGAGGGCAGAGAGAACTTTATAGTCACAGAACAAATGTACAGTCTGCGGAATATTCAAAAATATATTCAAGATATAGTAGACCACAAAGCAAGTTTCAGTAACTTAAAGTGTTTGTAGCCATAGCATAATTTGAAGATGATGCAATTAAGTAACAAGTCAATAACAAAAAAAAATGTATGCCTATGTGGGAAAAACACAAATCACCATAACAAGAAATCACAATGGTATTAAAAATACCTATAATAAAAGAATAGGACTCAAAAATATTTGGAGGCATGGGGCAAACGTAGCACTGATCACATTAACTTAAAATTAGTGTCCTTGAGGGCTGGAAAGAAAATACATTTATCGGTGGGAAAATATGTACATAACTACATGTATATACTCACTTTTAAGAGAATAGTAGAAAAATTCAAAATTCAATAAATCAAAACAGCATCAAAATGGATTCATTTATATTTCATAGTGAAAATGTATAGCCCATAGTTGGAAATAAAATGTTAGATTACCAGATCTTTATAGTGCAAATTTGTATCTATGTGGTGTTAAATGCAATATCTGCAAAGGCACTGGTCTCTAAAAAGAATTAAGCAACACTAAATATGGTCCATTACAATTCATCTCCTAACCAGTAAGGCACAAACTCATTCAAGCTAGAAATTGACCATAAATCATACAAATAAGCACCAAGATTTATCTCCCTTACAGTGCAGACTAAGAGAAGCATTCTATCGAAATTTTAAGACCATGCTACTAACTATAGGTTACACATAATATCCTGCTTGTTTTGACTTCTCCTTAAGCAAGGTTCGACTTGATTCTGCACAGGGTTTGATTCCTTTACTGCATAAATAAATTCAAAGATGCCTTCTACATAATGCTGCCACACAGTGAGTCAGGGATCTGGGAAAGTAGCTCAGAGGGAATGCCAGCTCCTTGGGATCTCATATGGTCTCCGAGCACTGCCAGGAGTAATTCCTGAATGCAGAGTAAGGAGGAACACCTGAGCATTTTCAGCTGTGACCAAAAAAGTCCAAAAAATAATAAATACATGAATGAATGAAGAGATAAATAAAAAATAAATAAATAGATAAATAAGTGAATTAATAAATGAATGAATGAGTGAAAAAACAAACAACAAGCAAGCTGCCTGAATCTGTGTGTTGCTCAGGCTCTGCAGTGCTGAACATTGCCTAGACCACTGTGTAACTTCTTCAGAGATCCTAGAGCTCCACACATCAACATTTTTATGAACATGTGGTGCTGGGGAATAAAGTCAGGTCAGTCACCTCAAGGCATACCACTGAAATCCTGTTCTATCTCCACAATGCCTTCATTTTAAACTTCTATGCATTATTTAAAAAGAAAATGTGTTGTTAAGAAATGTCCCCCCATCATTTCAGGCTAAAGCAAGTTGCTATCTATTTGTTGGCATGTCTTGCCTCGATATGGATGGCCTCTCGGAAATCAGGGTCATGCTTGTCAAAGAATCACTTGATCACTTGAATCCCATTATTCATAGATTTGCTCAAGCAGGCGCCAGTAACATTTCCATTGGACCCTATCACGTGCCAATGTAGCCCAATGGCATCTGGTTGATTCAGGAATATGAAGAGCCTCAAACCGTTCCTTCAGGGTCTTGACAAGGAAGTCTGACCATCTTGTAGGTGGGTGGCCACGTGATCTTTTGACATCCTGTGGGATCCAATCGGTAATGGCTCTAGTCCAGCGGTTGTCTCCAAATCGCATTACATGTCCAGGCCATCTGATTTTGGATGCCTTGGCAAACGAGACAGCGTCCCTGATTCTGGAATAGCGACAGAGCTCAGAACTCTGGATTCCTTCTCTCACTTGAGTGAGGCGTGATATTCCAAGCATAGCTCTTTCAATTCCTCTCTGGGAGACCCGAATAGCATTCTCATCCTGCTTTCATAGGGCCCAGGTCTCTGAGGCATATGTTAATGCAGGGAGAATGGTGGAGTCAAAGAGATGTGCCCGGAGCCGGAGGTTCTTTGTCCTTTTTAGCTATTTCTTCGATGCCTTTGAAGGCATTCCATGCTGCTCTCTTCCTCCTGCTCATCTCAGGTTTTTAGGTCATTCATCATGTTGATTTCTCGACCTAGGTACACATAACTGCTGCATTCAGAGATTTTTGTTCCATTGAGAGTGAATGGGGCCTCAAAACATTCTCTCTCAAGAAGTCTCAAGACATTTCTACCCACCCCTCTGAGAGAGCCCCACAAAGTAATGAGAATATAGCACCCACATGGCAGAGCCTGGCAAGCTGTCCAATGCGTGTTTGATATGCCAAAGACAAGTGATACAAGTAATAATTTGTGGCTGTAGTGTTATATTTCTCAGTGGATGTTTGAAGTTTACCATAAAAAATAATACAATAACTGAGAGACAAAACCTTAAAAATTATACAAATATAATGTGTATGTTGTTATTTTATGTCTTTAATGTGTCTGCTCAGCCGGCCCCGGTGCTGCTCTGCTGACCCCATGTCGAAGCAACCCTTGGAACTGACCTCCCGGTAAGGGGCTTGGCCATCCCCTGGCCCGAGTCCAACATTGCTCCAAGGGTTTGCTCTCATGAGCGGGGAGAGACCATGCTGGCCGGACTCGGAGTGGAGTTTTGGGCCCTGCCCTTTCCTCCGCCTCCATACCATTTGCCCCGAAAAAGAGAGACCCACCCATGCCAGATTCATCTAATTTGCAACCCCTAAGAGATCCAGACCCATCCACTTCAGACCCAAAGCTGCGCTGCTCAGCCAGCCCCATGTGGATGCAACCCATGGAGCTGACCTCCCAGTAAGGGGCTCGGCCATCCCTTGGCCGAGTCCAACACTGCTCCAAGGGTTTGCTCTCATGAGCGGGGAGAGACCATGCTGGCCGGACTCGGAGTGGAGTTTTGGGTCCTGCCCTTTCCTCCGCCTCCATGCTAGTTGCCTTGGAAGAGAGAGACCCACCCACGCCAGACCCACATGTCCCTTGGTGCATGGCCACAAAGTGGCCACGTGATATTTTTATAGGATACTGAATTTTGCATAAGGTTTTTCCCAATTTCTTTCGCCTTTATACATTGTAAACAGTTATAGACTTGTTTTAACTGATACCAGCCTGGCAAGAAGCCAGAGCAAACCACACATCATGCAATTAGTCATTCTCAACACCCAGACTCCATAGTTCCTCAGAGCTCTATCCAAGAGAAAACCTGATCTTTCCCCTTTAAGTTTCTTCAGTAAATGCTCGGGTTGAGAGCCTTCTACTGAGACTATACCACCTGCACAGTAAAGCCTGGCAAGCTACTGAGTTTTATTTACTTTTTATGCCAAAGACTAGTAACTATTATGGACCTCAGTTCCATATCCTGAAGAATGGTTTCGGGCTCCTCCTGTCCCTGAAGCAAGTAGATGCCCTTGGGTTGCACTTGCTTGTGACAGGACTAATGGAGATATTACTAGTGCCCACTTGAGCAAATCAATGAACAATGGGAAGACAGTGATACAGTGAATGTGTATGTCTTATAACAAGGTAAGTTCTATTTGAAGCATTTGCACCATTATATATACTAGAAGTTTGATAATGTCATTGTTCTAGCTCTAAACTGGAATCAATTTAGGTCTGCATTGGCAAGAGAAAAGAATGCATTTAGGTATGTTCATGCCATTGAATTCTATCCCACAGAGGAAATAAATGAGGTATAGCAAAATAATTAATATGCATTAATGTTAGCAATATAGTGGTGGATAATGACTTAACCAAATGAAAATATTAATAGTATGATTTCATATGCGTAATGATCCCTATTTTATACTTCTTTTATAATGTATAGGAACAAATTGTTATGTCATACAGATTAATTTAATCCTATGTAGTGTTAATATCCAGTTTTGGAAATTGATTTTCTGTTCCTAATTTGACAATTAAATAGTCATCAAATGCCAAGCAAAGGAAAATATATGCCTCTAATGCGTTTACTAATGAGTTTTATAAAACTTTCCCCATGTTTACAAGGCATCTTAGCAGAGTAGGATCCATCATCACATTGCAACATTGTGTTATACAATGCTTATATTTACTAGCATTCATTTAAGTAATATGAGATACCAATACTAATATGGTTCATATTTATTTTACCACAGATCATTTATAAGTACTTACATAATGTATAAATTGCTATTTCAGTTCATATGAATATCAAACTACATAAGTAGTAAATGTGCATCAAGATCAGAAAAAAATCTTTCAAAGTTAGTAAAAATCTGCTTCTTGCAAAGCAGATTATAAAATCTTGTTGATTTTATAAACAAACATAATAAAAAATTACTTAGGTTTGGGTGAGAGAGATAAAACAGCAGGTGTGACGCTTATTCTGCAATGGTCAACACTGGTTTCACTGTGCCAGATACAGTTATCTGAGCACCATCAATAGTTACCCACTGACTGCAGAGCCAAGAGTAAAACCTAAGTACTGACAGATGTGGTTCCCAAATATCAAAACAAAAGATGTATATTTTTTAAAATTGTTTCTTTATAATGAGTATTTTTTTGTAATTGACAAAGTAGAAAGTGTAGCATAGAAGCGAAATATGTCATAATATTTGAACACAAATTAAATTCAGAACACATGCAGTCATAAAGTACCTTTATTTATTGGTATAATTGAATTTGTAAAACAGGAAGATGATAAAATAAAAGAGAAAGAAAAGAGCCTCAGAAAAAAAACATAGTGATATAACTATTTGTACATTTAAATGACTCTCAGGAATGTTTTATAATATCAGATCTTCAAAATTAAATAATGATGGCTAATCCAAGTTTAGCAAATAGTAATGCAATATTTTGGGTTATTAAAAAGATGGTCACCACCTACCTTTACCTTTTTTAAAATTTAATTTGGAAAGACAATGGCAGTGATAATTTCTGTGTGCATTTAAAAATTAGAACTTTAATATACTAAATATTTGCATCAAATAAATGTCAAATCTATATTTAATTTATCATTAGGGAAATAAAATACAACTAGACAAAAAATTTATGGCATGAAAATTAATGCTAACTTTAGCATTGATTTTTTTAACTCTTCCTTGATTTAAGGTTTTACCACAATTTTTGCAATGCCAAACTTACTGGGTAAAATTATAGACTATATATTTACTCTATTATTTTTAGTACCAAGCCTAATTTGTTTCAATTTTCATAACTTTAATTTGCATAGTTTTATAAATTAAGGTATCATATACTAAAACATATGGATTTTTTTTCCAGTTTACAATCATGGCAACACTATGCTTGTAGAACACTGCTTATTTTCATTTTCACTGATTATTGATTCTAGAACTAAATTTTTAAAAGCGTTTTATTTTCTATTACAGATATGTATACCAATATCTTAAATGATTCAAATGACAGTAAGAACTAGAAACTGTGTAAAAATTCATAAAATCCAAGCAGCAAGACTGAAAACAATGAACATATGTTAAAGTATATTGCAGTTACCTAATCGAACTAATTTGTCGATCTAAATTGTTAAGTTGAAAGTTGTTCATTTCATAAGAAATACATCCACAGTTTTTTGTATGAATAATCCAAACAAATAAAAAAAGAAAAGCAAAACCCAATATTTCAAGTAATAAATCTATAAGAGAGAGAAGATGGTGCATGGTGTTCTGTGACTATATATTCTTTTAATTAGAATAATCATCAGTGATATAGCATGTATCACTTTCTTGTAATACATTATAACCCTAAAACATTCCCCAAGTTCTTATATTGAAGGGCATGGAATTGTCTTGAATATATGCAGCAGTAAAATTTAAATACAGTTTAAATTAGAAACTTATTTTTAATGCCTTAATTCTTGGTGAGACACATAGTGAAATTATCGAAGTTTTTATTAGCAATGAGGCACAGGAAACATCAGAGGTCATAATAGGAACACATTAGGTAGATGAATTCACTAAAGCACATAACTAGAGCCTGACATTTGAAAAAAGAAAGCTCCCTATTAACGTGAAAGTTCAAACTTGGTATAATTCTGATTGAAATTTTTATGCTCAACAAAAATTTTAGGATAACTGACAACAAAAATAAAGTGAATCAATGTTTACTATATGTACTAAAGTTCTATATAGTTTTAATTTTGTATGTTAAGACAAAAATAAAATCCTCACAGTGTAACATTAATTAAAAAGTAATTTTCTATCAATTATGACTCCTCCTTCTGTAAGAAATTATGCATTTACAAAACTTGTACATTAATGACACAATAAAAAATTAAAAGGGAAGCTACATTAGTCAAAAATATATATTGAGCCAAACAGTCCCTGAAGAGCTGAGGTTTGGCAAATTTTGAAAAATTATTAACTCATTCAAGCTGTGGGCAATAAATTACTGCTGCATATAAATATATTGGCCTGAATATGCTAGCATATGCTCCAGAAATGTCTAATTTACCTCCAGGAAAGAATTAATTTTGGGCATATCAGGATTGCAATCTATTTTTTAACACAAAATTATTTTCAGAAATATGACAAATAAACATAATCACTACCACTTTAAAAACATTTATAGATAGTAAGGATCACTCACAAAAATAGTACTAGTAAAAGTCTACATCTGGTCCTCATAAATACTACAGCGTACAATTTATAAAATTTTTGCTTAATTTTAGTGCATTGCATAGGTGGTTGGTAGAAAAAAGTAGATGATATCTTATGGATTGTTAAGAATATGTGTTTATCTCTATAAATATATTCAGAGGCCAAATTGCACAGTATTTTTTTATGAAATTTGGTAGGATTTAGGAACTTTGTAAAACTAATTAAAAGACTTTCCTGGTCACTTGATACAATTATAGTATGAAAACTGAGCCTCTCAAGATATTTTTCTTGATATTAATTTACCAAGTTATGAAAATGAATGGTGATATACCGGGTAAGAACTTCTACCTGAGCATCCAATATTTCTTGTGGCACTTACTAGTAGAACCACCAAGCATATTAGCTCACCAAGTGCGCATAACAATATATGGGTCAGCAGAAAGATATTACAGTGAGTTGGATATTGATCTAGTATACAGAAGATTCAAGTTTGATACTCATTGACTCATATAACCCCTATGCCTGCCAGGGGTAACCTCTGAGTTACCCCTGGAAACAGAGCAAGGAGTAGTACCTGAGAAACAACAGGTGTGGACCCTAAACAACAACTTCATAAAAGACAAAGCATAACATTCTATGAAGTAGGTTTCTTGAATATCCCAATTTATGCAAATGAGGAAACCATAGTTAAAAAATGACAATGACTGCATTAAATATCTATGATTTTGAAATGAGTGATATCGGTTATATATTTAATTTCTCATAAAGTCTAATGCTCTTCAGTTTTTAGTATCTCTTTATAGGAATTTTTATTACCTTAAAAGCTTCATAAAACATTGAGTATATATAATTTAAATTGTGGATAATAAATACATTTTAGATTAAAAAATTGTAAAATTTGGTCAGAAAATCTGATGAATATTATTTTCATGAATATTAGTTTAGTTTTTATTTAAAAAGAAGTATTCATTAAAAATCGAAATTTCTGAGTTTCCTAAACATGCCTAGGCCCACTTTAACGTCCCCAGTTACAAGAATTTAGCAGAAATAGAGAAAAAGTACTTTGTAGCTGTTCAAAGCCCGGTAGGAAAATTATATAATCCTGGATAACTTTTGTTTTCTCCAATGTGTTGCAGGACTCCTCTAAGAGCCTCTGCATCTGCTCTGCCCCGCACTGTGGAGGGGTGTCTAGTGGCGTTTATCTGCTGTATTCGTATATGGTATAATATTCTCTCATGTACCACAATCATCGTGGGACTAGCTAGATCTTACCAGCATATTTGCCTGGCCACGTTGGATCTCTAAGTAATTAGACCAGAGAGAAATGCTGTTTGTCTCCAAGCAAGCAAGCATGGCTCCCTGATAACTCAAAGACAACTAAAATACAAAACTACCGTGAAGTAGACGAGACTTGTGAAGGCTTGGAGAAATATTTAACTGGCATTAGTATTAGTCTTTGGTACAGAGACATGCCATCTCAGAAAACACCTTCTCTACCCTATAAAGGCATTTCCAGGCAGATCTTGGCTCAAAACATTAGCATATAATAGGGCCTAGGTGAGGTTCTGGGAGAAATTACCTAAGGGCATTTAACCTTTCCTGCTTCCCATAATAGTGGGAGGTCTGAGTTGCAGGGGTATAAAACCAGCCTGCTTCCTCTCTCTCCCTCCTTTTCCTCTTTTTGCCATTTTGGGTTCCCTTGGCATTTTGTTTCTCTGTTCTCTCCATTCTCTGCTGGGCTTCAACACATGTTGGCAGCCATCTTTACCTACACGTGGCTGGGGCCTAGCTGGGAACCCAGAGTCCGGAGGTTTTCCCTGCTCTTGGATTATATATTGGAACCTGTGATAAGTAAAGCCTTTCAAAACTGCATTGAATTCCTGAGTCTTCATCCATTCCCCTCCAGCTTTGGAGGTAGAAGGGAACTCGCTTCCAGGCACTGTCAGGGACCTTGGCGGCGTTCACTGACACCAATGTATTGAATTTCTGAATTTATATATAATATCCTAAGTTATAAGCTGCAGACATCTAGCATTCAAAATCTCCACTTCTATAGGATAAATGTGACTACAGAACATCCATTAGTTGTGACATAAACCGATCAAAGATTAATGATTTTATTATTGCAAATGTACCTGCCCCTCAAGGTATTGCAGGTGAGCTGCAGTGCCTAACTGCATCAGCAGTTGGCAGACAGGTGACAGGCTTGTCTACACCCACGGCTCTGCCCTGTGGGCCTTGGATGGTTGATGTTCTGACATAGAAAAAGATTGGGCCTCCTGGAATGAACCTAGTGCTATGGCAGAGCCTGGCAAGCTCCCCGTAGTGTATTTGATATGTCAAAAACATTATCAATAATGGATCTTATTTCCAACAAATGGAGACTTTACCTTGTGCCCACACAAACAAATCAATGAACAACTGGAAGACAAGTGACAAATGAGAAGTTATCATTTTTATATAACAGCCTTGGAAAGTATGGAAAGTATGCTAAGACATATTAAATGCAATATATGTAATGGTTGTATTATATTCTTACTATAGTTGTCATAAGTTGTTTACAAACATTGCTGAGTTATGCTTGTTTTGGGGCCACACCTGGAATTTCTCAGGGACTACTCTATGCACTGTACTCAGGTGGTACTCCAAGAGATACTTATAGGTTGATGCCATGCTTTAGAAACATGAACTTCATCCCAATAGACAGTTTTCTGGCCATAGTTATGCTTATGAGACATATTTAAATATTAATATTGGATTGTGAAGTATTATTTTTTAAATTTTTCATTAAATTATTTTTTGAGCTTTTCATTGTAGTGAGGCACATATGAAATTGATCTTCGTAAGCATAAAATTTAGTAGTAAGTAAATGCATACATAATGTCATATATTCAGTCACCAGTCATTTCCAAATTAAAGTATATATACACTTGTATATACATAAATGTCTTCTTAAAATATTCAGTAATGTTTTATAGTTTAATCATAAAAGTATTTAACATTGTTATTAATATAAAACTGTTAAAATATGATTATTAGTCCATATATGTGTACATTGGATAATTTCCCTATTTTATTTGGAGATACTATTTTGTTGGGATACATAAATGGATTTTTTAAGCTTTATGAGGCATAATAATTTATAATACTAACATTAGTAGTGTTATAAATAAATGATATTTAACTATGAATCTACAATCAGTGTTAATGTCCCTCTAAGGAACATTGTCCTAAGGTTCACTCCAAATTCCATCCACATCTTTAGCAAATTCATTTTTCAATAACAATTATAGTTTGTTTCACATGCTTTTGGTATTACTGAATTCTATGGACTTGATTTAAACCATTACCTCACCTCTAAAACTACTGAAGTACCCAAGACTCTTGACTAACATGTCCTTATGTTGACATGATACTCTTGTCTCATCTACTTGATCTTCCCCACTGTTATCAGATCTCTTCATTTCTGTAATCCAGAAACAAAGACTTTTCATCTTTAGGAACACATTTTTTGAGTGCTGATTTTATATTACTTTATTTTTTTCAATTTTTAAAAAAACATTTTATTATACTACCTACCATGAGATATACAATTACAAAGATGTTCATGTTTGGGTTTCAGTCATACTGTATTCCAGCACACATCCCCAATCAGGGCCCCTTTTCTACCACCAATGTCCCCAATTCCTCCCCTCTCCTAACCTGCCTCTATGGCAGGTTCTTTATCTCTCTCTCTCTCTCTCTCTCCCTCTCTCTCTCTTTCTCTCTTCCTTCCCTTATACATTGTGGATTGAAATACATACATTTAGAGGTTATCATGTGTATCTATTTGCTTATATTCAATGCTCAATTCTAAGCTGATATTATCATTTTTGGCAATTATTAGCACACTGTTCCCTTCTCTTTCTTACCTAAACTCTGACTCCCACAAGCTTGTCGTAGATTCTACATTTGACAAGACATCCTGATTCATGTTTTGATGACCTTGGATATTGGTATCATAATATATATATATATATATATACATATATATTTATAAAACCAGTATCAATTATAGACCTCATTCCTATGACCTGAAGGAATGATTTGAGGCTCTTCATTTCCTGGAGCGAGCAGATGCCCTTGGGAGACACTAGCATATGACAGGATGTATGGAGATGTTACTGGTGCCCACTCGAGCAAATCGATGAACAACGGGAAGACAAGTGAAACAAGTGAAACAAGTGAAACATGCACATAAATACAGCCATTCTATATCTGTTGTTTTCCTTCTGGCTAATTACACCCGACATGAGCCTCTCCATGTCCATCCATTTATAGGCAAATTTCACAACTTCATTTTTCCTTCCAGCTGCATAGCATTCCATTGTGTAGATGAACCAAAGTTTCTTTATCCAGTCATCATGTGGAGGGTTTTTTCCTATATTTTCTTTGATGTACTTTATGGTTTCAGATCTGGTATTGAGATATTTTATTCATTTTAATCTGACTTTTTTTTTTTTTTGCTTTTTGGATATGACTTTTTTGCATGGTGTTAGACAGAGGTCAAAATTCTTTTTTTTTTTTTTTTGCATGTAGCTGTCCATTTTTCCCTGCACCACCTGTTGAAGAGGCTTTCCTTAACTCATTTTATACTTTTTGCTCCTTTATCAAAGATTAACTGATCATGTATTTTAGAATGGCTGTCAGGATACTTGACTCTATTCCAAGGCCTATAGATCTGTTTTTACTGCAATACCATGCTCTTTTAACTAATACCAGTTTGAAGTTGGGAAGGATGATGCCTCCCATCTTCTTTTTCCCAAGTATGATCTCTAACATTATTTCAGAAGATATTTAAGGTTTACTGCCTTTGAAAGAATATTCATAAGCTGAAATCATGTGTCTTCTACTTTTTAGCTCTCAATCATTTTTACTTGTTTTTCTTTCTTAATTGTTCTGATTAGAATGTCTAGGATTATTTTGAATAGGAATAGCAGAAGTACAAAAACTTGTTTTTCTATGGTCAGAGGAAAAGAATGCATTTTTCCCTTGCTTTTAGATATAGAGCTCACTCTGAATTTTAAAATGTTGTGACACTTTCCATATCTTCTTAATTTGCCAAAGCATAGTTTGAAACCAAATTAGAACTTTCTGCATGTAGCATTTTCATTCTGAAAATGTTTAATCTTATTTTGTAAGAAAGTTTTTAGTATATCATCATGTCTTTATTCTGGCATTTTTTCATATTATAACCTCCTATTCCTCACAGTTTTATTTAGAAGTTACCTTTAATTTATTATGGTATAATACTATAAACACAGTATTATACCAAGTATATTTCTCACATATTCTATAAAATTTTATTTACTTTGTGTTGTGATGAAAGTAATATGATCATAATAGAGGTAATATTATGCTTTTGTTCTACTTTTTTTTTGCATTTAGTTCACATGCTTGTGACACTCTTGATACCATTAAATTCCAAAATACCCTTAAAGACTTCTCTTGTATTACATCTATATGGATATAGTTGGAAAATCTCACATTAAACTAAATAAGTCAGAAGGAAATTTTTATCAGAGAATTTTTTTCTATTTATGGTATCACTGCAAAACCTCCGTCTAATAATACCAAACATAGCCAGGCACAAATGCTGGCTGATTTTGACCGAGATGTGAAGGTAGGTCCAGCTGATTGAAGAACTATGTTCATGAGAAATGAACTAGTCCAGAGGCCCCATTCACTCTCAATGGAACAAACATCTCTGAATGCAGCAGTTATGTGTCCTAGGTCGAGAAGTCAACATGATGAACGACCTAAAACCTGAGCTGCGGAGAAGAAGCGGCGGAATGCCTTCAAAGGCATCAAGAAATAGCTAAAGGAAAAGAACCTGGTTCGACTCCAGCATTCTGCTTACAGGTGGTGGGGGGTGCAATGGCTACTGAAGAAACACGGGTCGACTACGGTCAAAGACGTAAATGGTCAGACTTCCTTGTTAAGACCCTGAACGGTTTGAGGCTCTTCATATCTGACACCAGTGCATTGTATGGGATGGATCAAGTGATGGTATCACTAAATCACTAGATCACTAGACATCCCATTGTTCATCCATCTGATTTTCAATGGACCAGCTTGGGAATATGAAGAGCCGCAACTCTTCTGTCTATGAAGAAGTCTGAAGGCGGTCTGGAGGTCGAATCATTCTGCTTCTTCTAACATGACTGTAGGCGTTGATTATTCTAAGCATAGCTCTTCGATTCCTCTTTGGCAGACCCCAATAGCGTTCTCGTCCTGCTTTCGTAGGGCCCAGATGTCTGAGGAGTATATTAATTTATGTTGATTTATGGTATATAAAGAAATAAAGCAAAGGAGATGGTTAATATCACATGAAAAATTGCCTGCACTTTAAGCAGGGTTGTCCTAATGGTGGAGAGAAAGGTTGGACCTAGTAAGGAAGAAGTGGACTAAGAAGAAATGTAAAATGGGCAGTAAAGGGTACTTGGCACTATAGTGGTGGTGTAAGAACTATAAATATGTACATCAAAAGAAAAACATTAACAGGATTTTCATCCAAGTTAGCAGTAAAAAAATGTTTACAAATTTGTTCTATTGCATAAATTAGGATTAGAGAAGTCCTTGACTTGCAGAGACGTTAGAATGTAGCTCTCAGAATGCATCATACACACACTCACACACATAAACACATACATCCGTATTCTCTCAGTTTAATATACATTTAAATAAATGCCTGTCATTGAGAGAGCTTCGTATTGTCAAGACTGGCTGTTGAGGAGACTGTGCAGAAAGATCAAACTGTGCTACACATTGGGAGTTCTGCCAAAGGAATGACATTTCCTGAAATATAGGCAGAATTTTAACAAGTTGCGTTGATCTTCCTAAACAGTTGGGTTAAAGGGTATTTAAAAGAAAATGACATGTCAACCTGCTGGGGATACTGCAGGAAAAGGCAACACATTTTTAAGCTCGACTAAGTGAAAATAAGCTATATCACCAAAAATAAAGGATTACTTGTTTTAGTTTTTAATATTTATACATATAAATATTTATACATATAAATATTTTATATGTTTATATATACTTCAGAAAGTATTATATAAAAATGTGATTAACTGGAGTTGATTGAAGTTACTGTCACTTAAAAAATAGAAAAAAATACTTTGGATTAAATTTTTATTATTTTTTTAAAAATATGTAATGAAGTGCTATTGATTTATAATGGTGCATATAAGTACTTATATAAATACATATATGACAAATATTTGCCATTTAATAAATTTTGATTCTAAATATAAGACAGTATAAAGAAGATGCTATTGAAAATCAAGTGATTAGAGGACAGGGCTATAACACTGTGATTGAATCAAAAGTTGAGATTTTGCAACAGAGAGCGTAGGAGAATATCTCAGGCATATCCAAGTATACCCTATCAGTCCTTTTAACCAATAGAAATCTATGAACTTGAAATACAGAATTGTTATTAGAAACACGATACAATTTAGAATGTATAAATGTATATAATTATCTGGTATTGAAAGAAGACATTAGAATCCATACATAACACACAAGTTAGGAAATATCAGGAAGATATTTTTTAATTTCCTATTATTAAAGTTAATTGACAATTGAGTAAATAATGAGGTGATTAATGGATTGTATTTCCAATATGACAATAGCATAAATGACTGCTTTATTATTTAAGTGAAGAAAATATTTGGTAAAACTAGAATTTCAAACCTAGATGAATAACAGTTAAATTAAATGCAGAGGTAAGACCAAGGAGGTGGTTCAAAGGGCCTGATTGCATTTCAGCATACACTGCTCCAATTGTTCACCCTGATACTCAGGGTACTCCAGCATTACCAGGTATGGTGCAGGGGGATCCTAGGTCCTAAGACTGAGGTAGTAAATCAAACCAGGGTATAAAGATTTTCTAAAGCTGATTGAGAATCAATGGAGTAAATCTGGAACCTCCTGAGCTCTTCTTGGAAAAATCATCTAAAACATGTATTGATGGTAAAACTCATTTGGTGTTGGGAAAACTGGGCAGCGACATGTAAAAGAATGAATTTGGACCTGTGTCTAACACCATGCACAAAAATCAGATCAAAATGGATTAAAGATTTCAATATGAGACTTGAATCCATAAAGTACATTGAAGAAAATATAGGAAAAACCCTCCATGACATTGAAGCTAAAGGCATCTTCAAAAGATGAAACATCACTAACAAAGCAACTAGAAGAAAAGATAAACATATGGGACTACATGAAACTAAAAAGCTTCTGCACCTCAAAAGAAACAGTGACTAAGATACAAAAGCAGTCCACAGAATGGGAAAGAATATTCACCCAATACCCATCTGATAAGGGGTTAATATCCAGGATATATCAGGCACTGGTAGAACTTTACAAGAAGAAAACAAACAACCCCATCAAAAAATGGGGAGAAGAAATGAACAGAAACTTCAGCAAGGAAGAAATTCAAATGGCCAAAAAACATATGAAAAAATGCTCATCATCACTAATCATCAGAGAGATGCAAATCAAAACAACAATGAGATACCACTTTACACCACAGAGACTGGCACATATTCAAAAGAACAAGAACAACAAGTGCTGGCGTAGGTGTGGGGAAAAGGGGACACTCATCCATTGTTGGTGGGAATGCCGGCTGGTACAGCCTTTCTGGAAAACAATATGGACTTTCCTCCAAAGACTAGAAATTGAACTCCCATTTGACCCAGCCATACCACTCCTGGGAATCTACTCTGGGAAGCCAAAAATACGCAGCGGAAACACCATCCCTACTTTTATGTTCATAGCAGCATTATTCACAATAGCCAGAATCTGGAAGCAACCAGAGTGCCCGAAAATCGATGACTGGATAAAAAGCTTTGGTACATCTACACAATGGAATACTATGCAGCTGTTAGGAAAAATGAAGTTATAAAATTTGCCTACAAATGGATGGACATGGAGAAGATTATGTTGAGTGAAATTAGCCAGAAGGAGAGAGACAGATACAGAATGACTGCATTTATCTGCATAACATAAATATATAGGTACATATTATGATACCAATATCCAAGGTCAAGTGAAACATATATCAGGAGGTCCTGTCAAAGGTGGAAATTATCACAAACGTGTGGGAGTCAGAGGCTAGGTAAGACAGAAATGGAACAGTGTGCTAACAATTGTTGAGGGTACTAATGCCAACCTAGAACTGAGCATTAAATAGAGGCGAAAAGATACACATGACAACCCTTTAATGTATGTTCTGTAATCCATGGTCTGGAGGGAAGGAAAAGAGAAAGAGAGAGAAATGGAAAGAAATCAAGAACCTGCCATGGAGCAGGGCTGGGGAGGGGAGGGAACCGGGGACTTTGGTGGTGGGAGATGGGCACTGGTGGCGGGATGGGTGCTGCAACACTGTTTGACCAAAACCCAAATATGAACTTTTTAATTGTATATCTTTGTAATTTTAAAAATAAAAAATTAAAAAAAAATAAATATAAAAAAAAATTAAAGGCCAGAGCCATAGTGAAGTAGGTAGGGTGCTTGCCTTGTAAATGGCCAACCCAAGATCAATTCCTGGAATCCTGTATGGTCCCGTGAGGTTGACTAGAAAAGATTACTTAAAACAGGTTACTTAAAGCAGGTTTGGCATTTGCTGGTCCGGGTTCGATCCCCAGCATCCCATATTGTCCCCTGAGCACCGCCAGGAGTGATTCCTGAGTGCAGAGCCAGGAGTAACCCCTGAACATCGCCGGGTGTGACCAAAAAAAAAAATCCAGAAAGAATTCTCCTCTCCAAAATAATAATTAGCAAATTAAATGGCAGTATTCCTTGTTCACTGTATCACTGTCTTCCCGTTCATCATCGATTTGCTCGAGCGGGCCCCAGTAACATCTCCATATGTCCTGTCTCATGCAAGTAGAGCCCAAGGGCACCTGCTTGCTCCAACAACATAAAGAGCCTCAAACCATTCCAGAATGAGGTCTATAATAACATTCCTTGTTAATCATCAACAAATGACTAAAGTATATTTAAAAATGCAAGTAGCACATATTTCAGAAAGATTGGTCGATATTTTATGAGTAGTTGATCATTATCTAAATATAACTGTAGATTTATTTAAAGATGAACGTACCTTTTAAGTTTCAGATGGTGTTTGTGGAAGAGAAACACTGCTGAAGTACTCTAAATTTCACTTTTTTAATGTGGGTATAGATATATTACTTAAATTAGAACTTTATGAACTAAATTTTAAAATTTTAAAAAATAAGGCTGTTACCACTAAAAATATACTAAAAATACTCTTAACAGTGGTTTTCTTAGAGTTCATTATCAAAGTTAAAAAAGGGGACTGGGGGCCGGAGCGATAGCCCAGCGGGTAGGGCGTTTGCCTTGCATGCAGCCAGCCTGTGCTGGCCAGGGTTCGATCCTCGGCATCCCATATGGTCCCCCGAGCACTGCCAGGAGTAATTCCTGAGTGCAGAGCCAGGAGTAACCCCTGAGCATTGCCGGGTGTGACCCAAAAAAGCAAAAAAAAAAGGGGGGGGACTGAAAGGTAAAAAGTATGCAATGAAGAAAAGATAAAAATGGATTGTAATCAATGATCGACAAAAATTGAAAACAATCTAAGAGAACCAAATAAAGAAATTTTTTTACCTGTACGTTAGACATAATTTTTGAACAAATGGACACTTCACTAAATGAAATCAAAGAGATATAGATACGAAAACTGTTTTTTTATGAGTAAGTACTATGATGCTGGCAACTCTATAGGAATCTAATGTCACTAAAAATGAAGACTAGTTTTTATATTTGTAGGAAGAGTAAATAATCAAGAATGGGTCACACGGTTTTCACATTGAGGCTCAAGAAACGGAATACAGTAAACTCCATATTCCTGTGTGTCACCTGGAGCTCCAACAGCTCTGCTCTGGTGAAACTCTAGCCTTGCTAAATATGTCTTCCTCCACAGTTAGAAAAGATTGGTCACTCTGATGTTTAAGAAGGAATCACTATAAAGTGAAATTTATTAGTTTTTTTGAATGTTTTTCTCTCTCTAAAAGTATTTGCATTTGCCAAGCTGCATGACAATTTGATGATTATGTGAAATCAAATTAGCTTATTCAAATCACTTCCCTATGGTAGGATTATTTTTGTAATTAATTAGAAGGATTTTAGATAGTTATTTCTAGTACTCAGAAGATAAAGCAGAGACTAATGTATGTTTTGTTTTCCCCAGTGCTGTTTGTTTTCTTCATCACAGGGTGGCTCCTTTCACCACAGGGTGCCTCCACTGTCTCTACTCCAGATGTCAGAGAGTGTGATCTGGAGGTTACTAGAGCACTTTCAGATTAGTCTAGGGATTGCTCAACTCTTCAACTTTGGGGAACTGGGCCCTGAAGACCTATTGGACCATCCCTTTTCCCCAAAATCACTGAGAATGGAAGCTACATCTCCTAGATATTGCTTCAGCACTCAAATGGCACCACAACCGATTAAAGATAGTAAATGTTATAAAGTTTCATCTTTTGTGGGTAATTAAAACAAATATATAAAGAGAAAGTAGTACATAAATTTAAATAATCATTTCAAATGTATCTGTTCTACTTGTTTTTAACCACATCATTTCAATTCACTGAGCCTGTTTAATAAATCTGGCAAACTCATTCTTCAAACATTTCATTTCTGTAGACAACTGTAATTATGTTTGAAAAAAGCCAATTTAAAATTTCAAAAGTGTCATAATTTAAAATAGTTTTTATTTTTATTTCTTTTTGAGAATCTTTAAGCAAAAAGTAATACATTTCTGAATTAGAAACGAAAGGCTAGCTCATGAGTAAAATTATTTTTAAAAAATACATTAAGTGTGGTGATTAGCACTTAAAATATAAGAAATTTCCCTGAAAATTCTTGGTTGGTTGTCGGGAACGGCCGCTGGGGTCCCCGACAGTGTCGGGACAGAGGTTTTCTTCTACCTCCGAGGACACCGGGAGAACAGATGAAAACTCACGAGTCCGGTGCAGTTCCAAAAATGGCTTTTAATAGTACAAAAGCTCTTCCACAGCACTCCAATATAATGAACAAACTTTAGCTCTGGTCCGAACTTAGACCATACAAAAGAGCCTAAGTCTCCAACCAAAGAGAGAGAGGATCTCACCCCAGCTGAGTCCTACCCAGAAGGAGCAAAAGGCCAAAAGCCAAAAGCCAAAAGCCGCAGGAGCCAAAAGCTGAAAGCTGAGGAACCAAAAGGCAAGAGTTGAAGTGGCCTCAAGTCAGCCCCTTATATACACCAAAGTAATCCAATCGGGGGGGAATGTCAACAAAGAACTCTAAACAGAGTGTAGTGCCACACCTTATTGCAGGTATAAACAAAGGTTATGCCAAGGACTAAGGAGATTATCTCTTATGTAAAACACTGGAGAGAGAGAGGTCTGATATAAAGTAATACATCTTAACTTCATGAGCTTCATGTAATCTAGATGGTACCCACAAGGTCCTTCTTATTATTATCTGCACCAGGGTGATTCTGAGTATCTTGTTCTCGTGTACTGAAAGGGTCACTCTCGCCTGCTTAGAGCAAACTAGTATGATCCTTCCTATAGTCTTCCTATACTCTCAGCGTAGCCAGGGTGGTAGTCTCCTGGAAAATTTTAACTGTCCCACGCTGGGTGCAGTGGGTATAAAGAGGAGCTGTGCCCAATCTAGAAAACATAGAAGTCTTAGTAGATGTATAAGTCAGAAGTTATTCAATCAAGGTGACTTCTGTAACTGCCACACCCTCTAGCAGTGTTTACATAGAAGAGAAATCTCATTAGAATGAACCTTGACTTAAGTAGATTAAGCTGGGAGTGGGCAAAACAACAAAACTCTCAGAATAGCTAAACCTGTCCTCCAACAGTTGGTAAGGGTCTTACTTTTGTTTGTGATCTTCAGAACTTGAATGCTCTGTGCTTCTCCATGTGGAATCATGTTCCTCATTAGTGATCAAGTGCATTGGGACATTTAAGCTCTCGCTATTTAGATGTCTTTCTTTGAAGTCTCAAGTGTAACAGTAGTGGTAATAAAATATGAGTAATAATGGTCCTAAGTCTATGGAACTGATTTTTTTAAAATAAATTAATTTATTTTTATTATACCACCATGCAATATATGATCAAAAAATATGTTCATGATTGGGTTTCAGTCATACATTTTTCCAGCACCCATTCCTCCAGCAGTGCCCCATTCCCACCAACAATATCCCCAAGTTTCCTCCCCACTCCTCCAACCTGCCTCTATGGCAGGCACTATTATTTCTCAAACTCTCTTTCACTCTCTCTTTCTATTTCTTTCTTTCTTTCTTTCTTTCTTTCTTTCTTTCTTTCTTTCTTTCTTTCTTTCTTTCTTTCTTTCTTTCTTTCTTTCTTTCTTTCTTTCTTTCTTTCTTTCTTTCTTTCTTTCTTTCTTTCTTTCTTTCTTTCTTTCTTTCTTTCTTTCTTTCTTTCTTTCTTTCTTTCTTTCTTTCTTTCTTTCTTTCTTTCTTTCTTTCTTTCTTTTTCTTTCTTTCTTTCTTTCTTTCTTTCTTTCTCTCTTTCTTTCTTTCTCTCTTTCTCTCTCTTGCACATTATGGCTTGCCCTACAGACATTTAGGGATAACATGTAATCCCTTTGTGTACATTCAATGTTCAGTTATAGTGTGGCACTAACATTTCCCATAATGAGTAGAGCACTAGTATATAATTATATACCACTAATGAATTCAATTATTCTATATATGGCCTTTAATTTCTGACTGATTTCACTCAGCATGATACTCTCAATGTCCATCCATTTGCATGTAAATTACATGACTTTGTCTTTTCTGATAGCTGCATAGTATTCCACTGTGTGTATGTACCACAGTTTTTTAGCCAATCTTCTGTTCTTGGGCATTCAAGTTGTTTCCAGATTCTGGCTACTGTAAATAGTTTTGCAATGAACATAGAAAAGAAGATAACCAAAAAAATAAATAAATAAAAATAAAAGTTGGGCGGAGCAATAGCCCAGTGGGTAGGGCATTTGCCTTGCACGCGGCCGGCCCATGCTGGCCCGGGCTCAATCCCTGGCATCCCATATGGTCCCCTGAGCACTGCCAGGAGTGATTCTTGAATGCAGAGCCAGGATTAACCCCTGAGCATCGCCGGGTGTGACCCAAATACCAAAAATAAATAAATAAATAAATAAATAAAATGAAAAGCAGATAGTGTTTCTTCTGTGTGTGTGTGTTTGTTTTTTTTTTTTGGTCTCCAGGGTATATTCTTAGGAGTGGTATTGCTGGGTCAAATGGGAGCTTAATATCTAGTTTTTGAAGGAAAGTCCATTTTGTTTTCCAAAACGGCTGGACCAGTCGGCATTCCCACCAACACTGGATGAGAGTCCCTTTCTTCCCTCATCCATGCCAGCACCAGCTGTTCTTGCTCTTTTGAATGTGGGCCGGTCTTGTGGTGTGAGATGATACCTCGTTGTTGTTTAGATTTTCATTTCCCTAATGATTAGTGATGAGGAGAACCTTTTCATATGCCTTTTGGCCATTCGAATTTCTCCTTTTTGGAAGTTTCTGCTCATTTCTTCTCCCCCATTTTTGATGAGGTCAGCTGTCTTCTTGTATAGTTCTACCAGTGCCCGATTTTTAAACATCATCCTTTCACCACCAACTTTTCAAATGTTTCCAGTTCTTATTATGTGTATGAAATTGGGTAATATTTCCCCCTTTACTCATTACCTTACTGTGATGTTCTGGAAGAAGTAATTTCCTGTTTTCTACAGCTTCCCGAAGACAGAATTGGCATTAGTGATAGAGATGAAGAAAGAGTTTGAGAAATGCTAATGGAACCAGGTGTGCCAGATTGGAAGAATTAGAGCCATGAGCAGATTCACGCAGACTAGCTGAAAAGATTCTAATCTTAATTTAATATCTATTGGAAAAAATAACTGTGATTTTCCAGGCCAAATATTTTTGGCTGTGTGTACAAGCTTTCAATAAATTTTTCATTCTTACTCAATCCCTAATAGTTAATTTGCTAGACCTTCACTCCCTCCTATTAACAAAGGCAAGGAAATGATCCTGAGCCTCTTACATAAACTGTCAATGACCTTTACTTCTTAGATTATTCTGTATAAATAATTGCTCTTAAGATATTTCAGTCACTGAAAAGCAATGAATTTGTCTTAAAAAGGAGATGTTCTACATGATTCTCCAGTTACCTTTCTTTATCACTTGAAAGTCTTTCCTTGAGTAATATATCAAATGTATGGAATTCATTTATGAATACTAGCCTTCTGCTTCTCTTGGAGAAATCAACTTCCATCTAGCAGTCTTGGATTCTTTTTGTTGCCGGGCACAATTTGTAGATCTTGCAAGCAATCTAAAGCTCAGCTTATCCACTTCACAAAATTTAGATAAATATGTCATTTCTAAACATTATGATGGTGTGCATGTCAATTTTTTCGCTGGTGGTGGCATGCATTCTGCTATGACTAATGCATACTCCTGGCTCTGAGGTTAGGTATCACTGCTGGCAGCTTGGGGGACCATATGGAATGTAAGGGATTGAACCCAGTAGGTTACCTGCAAAATAAGCACTTTACCCACTGTACTATAATTCTTGCCCCTTAATCTTTTTTCTTTTGTCAGAATTTTTAGCTGAAGATTGAAAAGAATAATTTACCATAATGTCTAATGTTGCCTGCATGATTAGAGGAAAAATCAAGTTTCCAGCATACAAATGTTTTACTAAAACCATTCCATGAATTATTAGATACAACAGAAAAATGTATTGCTGTATGGAATGATGTATATCATGTAAAATATTATTATGCACATACATACATGAATATGCACATAAATAAGTGAGCACACAAGAAAATTAGCCTCTCTGAAATCAGAAAGATATAAAAGCTATTTATATTTATTATAATAGAATATATGCAGACATGGGGCAGAGCTGCTACCCAGCCACTCATGAGGTGCCTGGGAGGGATGGCAGGTTCTAGCACTGGCCCTCCACCCCAGCAGAGCCTCACAACAAGCCAGACAACGCCCCACTCCATGAGGACCTCCATTTTCCACATCCGGACTTCCCCCTCATCAGAACTCCACCCAGCAGACCAGCCTATCACAGCCCAGCTCATCGAGATCCACCCTGCTGCAGTCCTTTTGATCCGGCCCAGGTATGCTGATCCAGAGACAGACATGGGGCAGAGCTGCTACTGGCTCTCACTGTGCCCAGCTGCTCATGAGGTGCCTGGGAGGGATGGCAGGTTCTAGCCCTGACCCACCACCCCAGCAGAGCCTCACAACAAGCCAGACGACGCCCCACTCCATGAGGTACTCCATTTTCCACATCCGGACTTCCTCCTCGTCAGAACTCCACCCAGCAGACCAGCCTTTCACAGCCCGGCCTGCGCGCCCTACAAGGCTCCACGGTTCATCAATAAATGCTGGATTTTGAGATGACTACAAGAGTATGCTACCCGCCCGGCAGAGCCTGGCAAGCTACCCGTGTCATATTTGATATGTCAGATACCAGTAACAATTATAGACCTCATTCCCATGACTTGATGGAATGGTTTGAGGCTCTTTATGTTCCTGGAGCAAGCAGGTGCCCTTGGGCTCTACTTTCATGAGACAGGTCATATGGAGACATTACTGGTGCCTGCTCGAGCAAATCCACGATGAACAGGAAGACAGTGACAGTGATAATAGAATATATAGGAATAAATAGGTAGATGACATAAAGGTACATGGAATAAGATTGAATTAATTAATTATACTGATATAGAAGTATATAAATCAGTAGTTATAAAACTTGATATATACACAGGCTTTATAAATTATAAATTATTAATACTGAGTTTCACTAATTTTCATTCTTTTAGATTTAGTTCAACTTTAGTTCTTTTAATTTTTTGTTGTTATTTTTGTTTATTTGTTTAATTAATAGATTTTTTTTTATTCTCAGGATTGACTCCTGGCTCTGAACTCAGCACCACATATGGCAGTGCTCAGCACACTATATGAGATGCTGGAAATCAATCTCAGGTCTATTGCTTGCACAGCAAGTGCTTTGCCTGCTGTGCTATATCATCAGCATCTTCAAACTCCTCTATTTTTGTTTTACGTGTAACATACTGTAAGATGCTGAAGTTCTGGAAAGTTTCAAAATGTGTGACTTAGAATGTGCGTAGTTGAGGTTATGCTTGTTATTGACTTGGTATTTAATGTAATAATTATTATTTAATAAGTAATAGCTAAAATGTTTAGAGTATATATTGTATATATTTGAGAGTATATATATATCTAGATATACATATGTATATCTAGACATACATATGTGTATATATATATACCACATTGGTAAATGTGTGTATATATATTTAGAGTATATCTATTTAAATCAATGTGATATATATGCACATTCATACATATCATATCAGTAATTATATATAAAATAAATATAACATTGGTAAAATTATTCTATAGTTATCTAGGCTTTTTGGGGGTCACACCCAGCAATGCTCAGGAGTTTCTTCTGCTCTGCACTCAGGAATTACTCCTGGCTGTGCTTCGGGCCCAAATGGGATGCCAGGGATCCAACCCAAGTTGGCCATGTGCAAGGCAAAGGCCCTACCCACTGTGCTATCGTTCCAGCCCCAATCTAGGATTTTCTTAAGAACGGTTTTTTGTGGTTCACATCAACTTTTGCCTATAACAATATCATGAAATAAACTTAAGACATATTTATAATATTTTAAACAGTATTTTCACTGCATCTTTTGTTTAGTCTCAATTTGCATTTCATTATTCTATTTTGCTAAACAATAGCATGGAACTAAAAGTGCAAGTTCAAATGTGTGGGAGGATAGTTTCAATTTTTTAGGAAAATATAAGTGGAACATATAGGAGTTGATGACTGGCTTGAAAAGAAAAGCATCATTGAAAATATTGATACTTTTGGTGATTGGTGTGCTCCCATGGAAATGTTTCATTGGAGTAGTTACTGTTAAACCACATCCATGAAATAAACAGAATTTCTCATAAAATTTAAAAATATAAAAGTATAAAAATATAAAAATAAAAAAGAAATAAAAATAAAAATAAAAAATAAAGTATAAAAAAATAAGAAATAAAGTATAAAAATAAAAATATAAAAATAAAATATAAAAAGGTATACAAATTACAGAGGCAAAAAGTACACAGAGCATGTGTGATTGCTATCATTAGTCATTAAAACCTCTTCAGTTTTCCTGCTCACATTTTATCATTAAATGATCAAAAATGAGAATGAAAATCAAAATGATTCTATAGATATAAACTTTTAAAATACATCTATAGGTAAAATTTGTTATTGGCTTATTGCTGTACTTCAAGCCCTTTCCAGCTGAAAGATGTTATTTTATGTATGTGTATATGGTGAATTCTGTCAATCAAAGTATTATGTTTTACCCATGTACTATACAATGCACATAAATAGATTACACATATCTATATGGGCATACTATATGTCTATATAATATCTATCATGCATGTCTATGAACAATTTACATAAAAGTTTTACTTGAGGTAATAGAAAACAATTTTTTTGTCTTGCTCTTAGAAGTACTTTACAGACAAATATACTAGAATTATCTTTATGTGGTTATAAAATAGTGACTGACATTCAGTGTTTATCAAATAACAAAACAGGTTTTCTTTTAAATTTATTTTCATCCCAGTTCTTTGACCTGTAATTGGAATAAGTTTTCAGTATTATGTAGATACATGGATGGTTGAACTACTAGATAAATTGACAGATATTTTGCAGGCTTGAACTATTTGTTTCCACCATTTTATGAAGCATTTGCCAATACACTCTGACTGTATGAATGACTGTCCAATTAGCAGATTATTCTACCTTGACATCCTTCCTGATGGTTATTTCCTTTATTTTGATTCACTTTCCTGGTCTGGCACAAAGCTATTCATGGAGATTTGGATAGCAGTTAATTTGCATAATCGCTAACGTTTCAAAATGTGAGAATGTAGTACCGTTCAGTTTGTATCAATTTGACATAAAGATGAAGTCAACTCTAAAAAGTAGAACTTTTTTAGTCTTTTTTTTTCTATCTTACTTGATTTCTATTTTTCAAGTGATGGTGATTTGTTTCAGCATCCCTTCTTCCCCTTTCCGGGAAGTGTACATCTGCTTCTGACATCTGTCTTCTATCTTCCTATGTAAATCATGAAGTGATGCCAACTCCTTTTTATCAACAAATTATCTTTAGAAGCATTTAGAGGCTATAATGACTCTTTGATTTTCTTTGATTCTTTATGAATTTGCAAAATGACTCAATGCTTATATTAGCTTTGTCCTTTCTTTATCTATATTTAATATTTATAGTTGGCAGCCCCAGATGGTTTACTTTGTAAAGTCTTAAAATGTTGCTACTTTTTTTTATTTCTTAATAACAGTAAAGCCAGTCTGTAATATCCTCAATTTCCATCTATAGTTGACATTGTAAAATTCACGTTTGTTGTATTATTTATCCAACTGACTATTCATTTAACATAAAGAAATGTACAAAATCTTTTCCAAAATACATTGAAGTTTCATGTTTGTCTAGAGTGACCATTTGTCTCTTCCATTAGATAACTTCACTTTATTGTATTTATTAAAGATATAAAATGTTAAAGATACTGCTAATTCCTCATAAAGAAGTGATGAGATGAATAAAATATTTTTAGTTTCATGGTAGCTCTCAGAAATTTGGGGAAAGAAATACACAAACTGGTGCCTTATATCCTCAGATAAAAAAAAAACTTGGAAACTTTGATTAAAGCATTAACACATATATTTTATCATTTTGGGAAATTTATGAAACCATCTATTCATGAACATAATTCATTTTGTTAAAATGCTGCTTACTTCTCATAAGTTATAATTTTATTTATTTGATTTTTACGTAAATTATTTTACATTCAAATTCATTCAAATTGTCAGACTATTGATTAAAATTCATTTCACTGATAAGTGTCAACAACATATAGTAAGGTAAACAATCATAATCATAAGGTCTTGTTTTTTAGTTTGTTTTACTTCCAAAATAAAATGTTATTGCAACTTTTAAAAAATTTTCAAATAAAAATGTTGTATTCTAAGTAGTTGTTTTATATGTGTGTATTACTAGCTGCTTTATTTGCAATAGTCAAAAAATGGAAATAGCTAACTAGCAACACAAAATTAGAAGCACAGAGCTGTGAGATAGTCATATAATGCTTCTCAGAATGAAAAAAGTCAAGCAACTTCTATGTATCATCCAAGATGAAACTGTCTTTAAATTATCTCAGTACATGTATGAGCTAGTGGAATCAATTCCTTCCACCCAAATCCAACAGTTTTAGCAAAGCATTGTTCTAGATGAAAGGGGTTAAACATTTAAAAATTATGAATGCATGAATAATTACATATGAATTCCAAAAAAGTTATGAGTATCATGGGCATCTGATATCAAATGTCTGGTGATGGGGAAAGGGATTCAAGTCAATTAACTTAGTCATAGCTTAATATCAGTGAATGCTGTTAGAGGAGTTCCTATCTCAGTAAATCTTGCATAAAATAGTATAAGACTTTTAGAGACCCGCCCTTCAGAGGAGAGTATTTCAAGCTCAGAAATGCTTGAGCAACTGACGCAGATACCCCAGGCAGCGCAGACACAGATCTCCCTGTCGAACCCCCTGCACTCCACTGATGTGAGAGCAACTTCCGCCCAGTTTTCACCATCCCAATAAAGTCTCAGAAGAACACAGAGGAACCCCCACACCATGCTGGCAACGATCTCCATAATCCACTCCACAGCTCTTCAGATCTCCAACCAAGGGACTAAGTCTATCTCCAGCCTGGCTTATCAGGAGACCCAGCCTACAATGACCCACCCTTCAGAGACCTGCCATTCAAAGGCTGCAGAGCGGCCACAGATTCATCTCCACATCCCTCTCAGAGAGCCCTGCAAGCTGCTGAGAATATACCATCCGCACCACAGAGCCTGGCAAGCTGTCCGATGCATATTCGATATGCCAAAACCAGTAATAAAATGTTTATCTTCCCAACCCTGTAAGAGCCCTTAATACGGCAGCACTAGGAAGGATGAACGAGGAGTGCCTGATAAAATTTCAAGGTAAAACTAGGCTGCCAAAACGAAGAAGGACTGAAATGACTGTACTTTCAATGCACCTACACTGGAATTGGAAGCATATATCAAGGACCTGCTGGTGCAAGTGCCACCTGACGGTGGTTCAGCACCTCCATGATTGTGTGAAGAATGCCGAGAGAGAAAGACACAAAAGGACACCTGTCTTCAAAAACTCTCGAGCTCATTCACCAAAGTGGCAAGGTGTGAGCCTCAGGCGACCAAATGCCAACATCCAAGCTCGCAAAGCAGTGCAGAGAAGCGATAAAGGAAGATCTCAAAGAGAGAAGAGAAGAAATACTGAAAGATGCAGCATTCGCAACACCTGCCTGTCCTTCGCCAGTTATAAGACCAGGATGACTGCCCTCCGATGTTTTGATGGATTGATCACATCTTCCAGAAAGGCAATGGAGAAGTTTACCATGCTCCCTGCATTAACATATGCCTCAGAGACTTCAGCCCTACGAAAGCAGGATGAGAATGCTATTAGGGTCTCCCAAAAGAGGAATCAAAAGGGCTATGCTTGGAATATCATGCCTCACTCAAGTAAGAGAAGGAATCTGGAGTTCAGACCTCCATTGACGATCCAGAGCCAGGAATGCTGTCTCATTTGCCAAGGCATTGTAAATCAGATGGGCTGTACATGTAATGTGATTTGGAAGTGACCACTGGACTAGAGCCATTACCCACTGGATCCCACGGGAGGTCAAAAGATCACTTGGCTGCCCAACTACAAGATAGTCAGACTTATTTGTCAAGACCCTGAACAAACTGTTTGAGGCTTTTCTTATTCCTGAATCAAGCTGATGCCATTGGGCTACACTGGCACGTGATAGGGTCAAATGGAAGTATTACTGGCACCCGCTAGAGGAAATTAATGTACAACGGGATGTCTAGTGATCTAGAGACTTTTAGATGGAAAACAAAAGTTTTACTGAAAAACATGAAAGATAAATATTATATGAATGAACAGATCATTTTTCCTGTACAAACCATAGTTATACTGAAACTAATACACAAAATCAATGCATTGTCAAAGTTGTACTGAAATTAAGAAGACACAGGGAGATACATGATTCTGAAGTTCTTTTATGCTGAATAAGACGGTCTTCAAAGATGCCAAAACTCTAAAACAACTGGAGCAGTTGAACTGCAAGAACACTCCCAAGACCCACACAAGGGTGTGTAACAGAGTGAAGCCAAGGTGGCTGACATTTACTGGAGAGATTAATGATTGTCAATCATCAATAACCTGGTTTGGGACATGGGATGTTGACTTCTACAGAATGTAGAAAAATAAGTGACTGGTAATAATAGAATATAGACAAACAATTGGTTGGCAATTGTGATGGAATCTGGATAAATTTGTTTCTGCTTGTGTCAATCTTCTCCTTGTAATTATTGAAAACAATATTGAATAAAGTCAAGCAACTCCTTATATATAATCCAAGATGAAACTGTCTTTAAATTATCTCCTACTTATGACCTGTTTTCATCCTGCACGTACTGCATTCCGTTGTCCCTGTATGAGCACGCTAATATTGAATTAAATTATTTATACTGCCATCAGCCTGAAGTATGAGTCTATTGATTATCAGTCATAAATTTGCATTAGAATTGGCTCAGTGTACCCATGTAACTGGCTACTGGTTTTATCCATGCAATATCGCCAGGATTATTAAACTTCTAAATTATTTATTTCTGTTCTACTTCATCATGTATTTTATTCATATCTTGATAGAAACATAATTATTGGAAAAATTAATTCAAGCATTGTAATTAAGCCAGTTTTGTTTTATGTTGACCAGTGTATGCAGATACTGTTTCATGAATACAGGCAAACAAACATGAAAAGTATTTTATCAATCATGAATAAAGGGCATTGAGTATTTTTTTAATTCTAGTAACAAAATACATAAGTAATCTGTGTGAGTGTAATCATCTACTATTAGGCCACATTTTTTGGACTCACTTCTCTTAGCATGACTTCCTCCAATTCCACCTAAGTTTCAGGAAAATGCACAATTTTATATTTTCTCATAGCTGAATAATTAACCATTTTTACATACCACAACTTCTTTATTTATTCATCAGTTTTTTGGGCACTGGGGTTATTTCCAGATCCTCATCATTGTGTGGAATGCTATGATGGGGCATACATGGGCAAAAATCTCTCTGTTTCTATCTCTCTCTGTCTCTGCCTCTCTCTGTTTCTGTCTCTCTCTGTCTCTGCCTCTCTCTGTCTCTGCCTCTCTCTGTCTCTCTCTCCTTAACTCTATGCTGAAGCACAGCAATCAAAGTGAACCACCATTTTTAGTGCCTGATATCAGAAGAGAAATCTTCAGCTTTTCCACAATAAGATTGTTAGTTGTGCATTTGTTGTTGTGACCTTTACATTATTGTGATAAGTTCCTTCAACCCTTATTTTGTTTAGAGTTTTCATCATGAAATGGTGTTGAATCATGTCAAATGCTCGTATGGATCTACGGAGATCATGATATTTTATCCTTCCTTTTAAAGTGTGTTTTATCACATTAAGTGATTTACATGTGATAAACTATCATTGCAAATCTGGGATGAGTTTCACTTGATCATGGTACATAATGTATTTAATGCATTGCCATATTGGATTGCAAAGATTTTATTAAGGATCTTTACATTTATAACCATTAATGATGTTTTAAAAATGTGTTCTTATTAGTAATATATCTGTTATTGTTTGCTATTAAGGTGATGTGAGCTTCATAGAAACAGCAAGAGTTCTTGTTTCTTTAATTTTGTGTTACTTAAAGATGCAAGTAATTCAACTGAGGATTAGGAAAAACTAACTAGTGATCCCTTTTGTTCTTTATGATACTTTAATAATTACTTGGGTTTACTTGATTGCACGAGGTATTTTTAAATGTCTTTTAAGATGTCTCATTCATCTATTCATCTTGCCTTGGGTGGTATCATTCGTTGTGTCTCCTGCTTCCTATTTTGTTCCACTCCTCTTTTTTTATTTTTTTTTGGGTGGTTACACGCGGCCATGCTCAGAGATTATTCCCAGCTCTACACTCAGGATTTACTCCCGGCAGTGTTGGGGGACCATATGGAGCGCAGGAGAATAGAACTCGGGTCAGCCGCATGCAAGGCAAACGCCCAACCAGCTGTGCTATTGCTCAGGCCCCACTATTTATTATGCCTTTTGCAAAAGTTGCCTCCCTAGATTGGAGAGACTTTGACCTGTGATGGGATAGAGAACTACCGGGAGATAGGACTGGACTTCTGTTGCCCCACTGATCAAACAAGGATTAATTCGGTGTGGGCGTGCTAGACCCCCTATTTAGTTTTAATTTGTCATATTATGAACAATGTCTTGTTTTTATTTATTTTAAAATCATATTTGAAACTCTACTTAGTTTTAATTTGCTATACTAAGAATGTCTTGTTTTATTTATTTTGATAGGAACAATTCTGCTTTGGACAGAGACAGTCAAGTAATTACTTCACTGTTGGATTCAGCATCAAACCAGATAACACAGAATTCTCAACTTCTACCGAACAATGCCAGTCACTTTTTAAAAGACATTTGTAGCTTTACTAGAGACTAAAGTTCTCATAGCTCAGTGAAAGCTTGTACACATATCAGAGAATGCCTTATGCCCTTTGCCTTTCAATCCTGTTTCATCCTTTCTCCCTCTCTAATTTCAACTTAGAACAAAGAACATACAGCGTTCTAAACTGACTATATTTGATTAATGAGAGTGATGATAAAATATTTTCAATTTATCATTTAAATTTATTTTGAAATACATAAAAATCATACTAATATATCTTATTAATATCTTGCAAATAATTTCCATTCCTAAAATATGCACTAAATTATTGTACACTTTGCCTACACAAATCCAGATAATTTCAAACAGTTGTCTGTTTGGACCATAGCGTAACATACATGTTCATTCATATTAATCTGCCTCTTATGTCATCTACATTGTTTTCATGTACATGAATTCAGTTCTTTCACATGAAAGAGATAAACTGCAACTTCCCTTTATAAATGCAGATGTTATACAATAAGAACATTTTCCTTTTCCCCTGCTAATAGTAGCCAACTTGTATATAACTCTAATTACTTATTCTGCAAAGTATTTATGTAAATTGTATATAGCTCTAATTACTTATGCTCCTATCTTGTAAGAATCTGTGTAAAGCATATTAGTTTTATTATTGATATCATTATTTTATATATATACATATATAACAATATATGTATATTGTTACATTATATGTTATTGTTAGCTACAAAAGAAATGAGAGAATAAAATATCCATGTTTAATTATATTCTGATACTGATGAAAACAGTGTCCTCTTTTCTATAACACATAGTCACTGGCTTCCTCATCACCCACTCCTACCACCTTGGCGCTACAAGTGTAGCAAAATCATCAGAGTGCTTTGTATACAATTTTATAAAATCTTGGGAAAAATTATGACTGTTAAACAGTAATGTTTACACTTATCTGCTTTTCTGCTCCAAAATACAAATATTTCTTTAGCAATCAAATGATAAAATGTATATATTATTATTTATATGAAGTATTTTATCTTTGACAGGATTTATGTTCTTTTATTGTGCAGGATAGACATGGTATAATTTTATTTTTTATGTGGAAGTCAACTAATCTTTTTTTAAAGTTTTTTATTACACCACCGTGAGATATACAATTACAAATATGTTGATGTTTGGGTTTCTGTCATACAGTGTTCCAACACCCATTCCTCCACCATTGCACATTTCCCACCAGCAATGCCCCTTGATTCCCTCCCCCCCATCCCACCAGCCAGCCTCTGTGGCAGGCACTTTGCCTCTCTCTCTCTCTCTCTCTCTCTCTCTCTTTTCTCTCTCTTCCTTCTCTTACACATTGTGGCTTGCAATACAACAGTTAGAGGCTATCATGCATATCCCTTTGCCTATGTTCAATGCTCAGTTCTAGGCTGATATTATCATTATCGTTTCCAACAATTATTAGTGCACTGTTCCTTTCTCTGTCTTATCTAACCTCAGACTCCCACACACCGTTGAAGTAGATTCCACCCATTGACAAGACCTCCTGATCCATGTTTTTTGCCTTGCCTTGGATGTTGGTATCATGCTGTTTTTTTATTTTAATTTTTTAAAATTTTTTATTATATCACCGTGAGACATGCAATTACAAAGGTCTTCATAATTGGTTCTTGGTAACACAGTATTCCATCACCCATCCCTCCACCAGTGCCCCATTTCCACCACCAATGTACCCCACCCCCCCCCCAGCCACCCCCAGGCTGCCTCAATAGCAGGTAGCCCTGTTCCTCTCTTTCTCTCTCTGTCTCTCTCTGTCTCTGCATCTCTCTCCATCTTATTTTACACATTGTGGCTAGTCCTGCAGATAAATATGGGAAATGATAATGGCAGATTAAAACTCACCATTGAATATACACAAAGAGACTTAAGTGATAAACTCTAAAGACAAGGTGTAATTTTAATAAGTGTACTAACGTTTATTTGATTACTTTTCTATAGTTTTTGACACAGCAGAACTTGCACTAGACATTATTTTTGAACTTTTTTTGTTATAACACATAAAGATATATGGGCACTCACAAACAACACCAAAGTGAATGTTTAGAAAAGCAAATCTTATACTTTTTTGTTTTGATTTTTGGGTCACACCCAGTTAATCCTGGCTCTGCACTTAGAAATTACTCCTAACTATCCTCAGGAGACCATATGAATTGCCGGGGATCAAACCAGGGCCGGCTATATGCAAGGCAAACTCCCTACCTCCTGGACTATCTCTCCAGCCCCTATTTTCCAACACTAAACTAAACACCATTCACCAGTCTAAGGTACTACAATTTTTATTTCACATTTAATTTTTATGTTGCTTAGGTCAATAAGGTTTAAATTATTCACATTAAAGTAAATGATGAAGGATACAGAGGTAGTAATAGAGTGAGACAGTTGCCTTGCATGCAGCGCACACTGATTTGGTTCTTGGAATGCTAAGTATATCCATGGTGATCCTGAAAACAGGCAGGAGTAAGACATGAGAACTTCTAGGTATAGCCCAATGTAACTCCCCGTAAGCAGATATTAATTAATTCATAATAAATTAATAAAACAATGAAATATCATTTTAATACCATAGATAACTCCAAAGGATATTGTGATTGTTGAACTAAGTCAAAGACAAATATAAATCACTCATAGATGAATGCAAGCAAAACTGAACTATATGAAGTGAAAAAAAAAGTACTACCTTATAGAACTAAAGTATTTGTTACCAAATAGAGATGAAAAGGAGTGTAGATATACTGGCTAAACAGGGTCAGTTATACGGTGAAAGATAAAAAATTGAACTTTTAATTCTGACTGTAATGCACAAATATTAAGTTATAAAATTCAGACCTGAATCATATAAAGTGTCTATGAGCAGTGTTACTTCAATGAAGAAATAAAGCAATGAAGAAACAAAACTATATTGCCAGATACTCTTCATAGTAATGAGATAGACCATGAAACAAACAATTGTAATATGTCAAATCGTGAGATAGAAACTCAGCATATAATCCAAGTGAAATGACTGAGTCCAGGTGACAGAGCATAAGGTAAGCAATGTCAGCTTTCTTCAGACAAAAGTTGCACGTGACCACTGGGGAAGGAGATGCACTCTGTCTCCCATTTCCTGATGGTAACACACATTTCCTCTTAGGGGTAGAGAGATAGTACAGAGGTGAGGTAATTTCTTTAGGCATGACTGACCCTAGTTTGATGCACGTTATGGGATATGGTGCCTCAAGCACTGCCATTAGTGATCTCTGAGCATAACCAGTTGTCAAGACAACATTTATGCCAAAGTTACACTTAAATTGCAACACTCAAATAAGATGCCAGGAATAGAATCTGAAAAGGCAAGTGGTTGAATCCTGTGGGCATGAGTAAAGACATTGTTTCCTATAGTTGACAGGATATCATTGACACTCTATATCTGTATTACTTCTTATACGTTTAAGAATCCGTTTTCATTTTTTTTTTTGGTCTGTCTTAATGGAGCTGTAAAGAATCTGTTCATGTTCTGTTGTGGCAATTTACTTAGAATTTCTTTTTACTCTCCCTTTTGCAATGCTTTTAAATTCTGCTTCAAACAGCTGCATCCTGGTCACATCTTGCAAACTTCTTTACATACTTCCAGTTACCACATTGTTTTCTAAACACGCATGTTGCTACTAAACATGCAGTTGTTCTATTTTTTTAAAGTGGGTTCTACACTACTCTCTACCAAACTTCTTGTGAGATCTGAAGCTTGTATATGAACATTGTTTATAAAAAAATGAGAAACATATAGCGTTTAGATTAAATTTGGTAATATAGATTTTCTCAAAGGGTCTATTAGAGTTTTAACACTATTTTCCACTAAAAATATTCTTGATAATTGTATGTTCAGGTATTCACATCCTATGAAAATAATATTTATAAATTTGCAAACTCTATAGCATTTATAATCTTTTTATTATAATTTATTTTTGTCAAAACCTAACTTTTAAGTAAACTTTAATTTATTCTCTGCCCTTTGATATTTAATTGTTCTGTATGGTTTCAAAATGGTGTGAAGTTTTACATCATGACAAATTTCAACTCTTGGGAATTAATGTAAATATTTGAAAAACACCTGTTGAGAAAAGTCACATAATAAGTTTAATGATAACATTATTCTAAAGATAAAATTATTGTCTAAAATATTGTTCATTTTTTCTTCTTTTATAGTATTTCAAGTAATTTTATGCTAATAATTTTAAAACATGTATTTGAAAATTAGATTTTAGAAAAAAAGGAATCTAATATTTACAATATGAATCATCTTTTATCTGAATCTTATGATAATATTGACCTGAAAATGAGGAAGTGTCACTGAAATCCATTTTTAGAAAACTAAGAACTTGGCATTATTATTATGAACTTTTATAGATAATTAAATAAAATTAGACATGTATTTGTATTTATTCATGTAAGAATCAAGAATAATGCAATTGTATATCAAGAAATATGGCATTCCATTATTTTTCATGAATTAAGAGTAACTCATTAAACATTTGTATAAGTGAAAACAAAAAATAGCAATGAATCACAAAACCATTAAAATTATTTACATGAAAAATTTTACAACTGTTTTATTGTTTTTGCAATTATTTAGAACTGTTTAAAACTCTTATTCAGTTCCTCCAATGCTAGAACAATTTATTTATTATGAAATACTTAAAATCAGAATACACTATACAGCAATTTAAGTTAGGTTATTTCTAAAACAATGTGTTAATAATTAATTTCATCTTATATATTTTCTTCCTCCTAAAAGTAAGCAGAGAGTTTAATCATAAAAGCATAGGTGCCATGTTTCATTCAGTGTCTAGAAAAAATTGCCATGATTGTGTAGTCCAAGAAGAAAGTTTCAGAGGTTGAGCAATTTTTCCAAACCATTTAATCAATAGTTGTAATATCCTCCCTTGGACTGTTAAAGCACCATTTGTGGTACATGCATATAGAGACACATAGACACCATTATAGGCAATATTTTACTATACTTTAATTAAATAATTAACTAGATAAGTTCTATTTGTATAGCTAAAATATGGACAAACAATGATTCTTAGTGCAGTGTATAACTTACAAGCTTGTTACCCAGGTGACAGTGCCATCTATACTTGTAAAGCAATTTAGAGTCACTGTAATTTATATGGCAATGTCAATTTATTTGTTTGATATTCAAATGTGATGCTATGCTCAGCTTGAAATACTATTTTTATATTTTTCCCATCAACCATTTCTGGAAGTGACTTCATATTCTTGTACATAAAATTTAATTCTCCATTATTTTGTTTTAAATGAATAATTCATGTAATTCAAAGTTCTACTTACAAAAAGCATAACCATATATGCATATAAGTATGTCATTATATAGAGCTATATATGATATAGTTCAATATATTTTTAAAATATGAAAATCATGGTGATTAAAAAGTCCTCTATTACTTTAGAGATATAAAACGTAGCTAAAAATAGTACCTCACATAAAATGATCTGAAATATATATAAACCTTGAAAGCAACAACCTCTTTTTGCCCTTGTACTGCTTTACAAGTATGGAACATTTGAGGATTCAACTGAAGAGCTAAGAATGCTTTGAAAAACTCTGTTCTTATTGACACATTTTTTGACCTTCAGATTCTTTTTTTATTCTTTTAAAAAATTATATAATACATTCAAAGTATATTTCTCATGTCTTCTCAAATTTGTCATATCCTAATAAAGTAAAATTTGTCTTTCAAAAACTGAAGATCATGTTAGCAAAGTAACTACTTGCAATCATTGTAGAAACTACTGATATATAGATATATGAAAATTATTACAGTACACCCTAGATATATATCACACACTTGTACATTATATCATTTAAATCAGAATGAATATGTGCAAATCATAAATTGTGAAGAAAAGTAGACCCAGAAATTTAAGCTGCTCACCAAGGCAGCTTAGAGGTTTTCACATTTATTTCAATGCATTTTCTTTCACATGTATTCAAACTCCAAAATAAAAGGCAAATTAAGATAAACAGTAATATAAAATGTTTACTTCTTGATGCAGCTGACTCAGGTATAATCCTCAGAAAATGGAGGCTGCTTAAAGTGAACTCAAAGTCAGAAGAGAGCCTTGAGCACCTCAGCGTGTGGTGCAAAATCAAAATCAAAATACAATAAAAGTTAGCTTGTTTTTAAAGTCTCAGAAAGTAGCCAAATTATCCACAACTTAGGGATAATAACTTATTTTTTCTTTTCATATTAAGATACAACTTTTCAATAACTTTAACCATGAGCACAATCAAATATAAATACTTCAGATTATCATTCTATACTGCCCTAATTCAGTCTTGACTACATGTAAGGTAAATACAAATCATAATCTGAACAAATGTAGGTCGTGGAAAACTTGAATGCATTGTATTAGTTTATGAAAACAAAGTATGTCCATAAATAATTGAAAAAGTACAATATGACAGAAATATTGAAGTTTGCTCAAAGCATTTAAATATAGGTGTTAATATTCAGCATTCCTTGTGTGTGTGTTTTACTATCCTGACAGAATATAACAGTTCATTTCTCATGAAAATAAATTCATGAAAAATAAAACATTTATTATTAAAATTGGGATTTTAAGTCTGAGTGATGAATTCTTGCTGATATTTCAACATCAATGCAATGCCACAATAGTGATGGACTATCTTGATAAATCATTTCAGTGATACCATTGTGATGATGTATTGTGACTCACATATACATCATCATGGTCATCATGATGCTTTATTAGTACCTTATATCACCAAAATGATAGAGCTTTGATGATGTAGACTTTCTCGTTAAAACTGTGATGACAAAAGTCATCTCTCTTAGAGGAATGCGCTGCAACTTAATATCTGAAAGTTAATAAATATGCTTTATACCTTTCCTACCAAAAACATGCTTTAAAAAGGAAAACAATATGTGCCTCTTTTTGAGACACAAAGCTACATTTTCCAATGCAATATGTATGAGATATTTTTGTTGTGACATTCTCATCACATTTATTAATCTGAAGCATCCATATTCACATTTTAAACGTTTTCCTGATTTTACAACCAACTATGAGCTTACTAATCACTTAATATCAATAAATTGAAGGGATAGATTTAAAAAATACAAAAAATACAGGGGCTAAAAAACAATAGAAAATCACAATGCATGAAAAAAGAGAGAGAGACAGAATAAAACTGTTTGCCATAGAAGCAGGAGTGGGTGTGAGGAAGGGTAACTGGAAACATTAGTGGTGGGAAATTTATACTAGAAGAGGGATGGTTGCTGGAACACCATATGACAGAAACCCAATCATGAACTCGGGAACAGCTCTGTAATAGTCTATCTCATGGTTATATCACTTGATCACTTGAATCCCGTTATTCATCGATTTGCTCCAGCGGCGCCAGTAACATTTCCATTGGATCCTATCACGTGCATATAAAATTAAAAAATAAAAACAGGAAAAACAATAGAAATTTCTTCTATCTTAATATAACAAAATTGGTGTGTTTGGGGGGTAGTTTTAATCTTTTATTATAGCGTTGTTTACAAGAGTATCCCACCCGCATGACAGGCAAGCTACGCATGTCGTAATTGATATGCCAAATACCAGTAACAATTATAGACCTCATTCCCATGACCTGATCGAATGGTTTGAGGCTTTTTATATTTCTGAAACAAAAAGATGCCCTTGGGCTCTACTAGCATGTGACAGGACACAATGGTGCCCGCTTGAGCAATTGATGATGAATGGAAAGACAAGTGATATAAGAGCGATAACGTTGTTTTGGATGTAGGCTACTTCTATTTTTTTTTTTTGGCTTTTGGGTCACACCCAGCAATGCTCAGGGGTTCTCGGCTCTCACTCAGTCGGTCCGGGGGACGCCGCTTCTCTTTTTTGAGGCAAGGCATTATCGCTTTTCTTGTTTGTGAATTTTGTACCAAAAAGCAGCAGTATTCAAGGTTTACACCAATTTTCTGCACATAAGAAACACTTATAGAATGTTTGGAGAACCCTATAGACTGAAACCTGAAACCTGGACCAGCTACATGCTAGGCAAACCCCCTACCTGTCGGGGAACCTTCAGGTTCCCTAACAGTATCAGGAGAGAAGTTCTCTTCTACCTCCGAGGCCGATACGGGAACAGATGAAAACTCACGAGTCTGGCACAGTTCCGAAAAGGCTTTTAATAGTACAAAAAGCTCAACCACCACCACCACCACAATCCAATATAATGAAAGAACTCTAGCTCTGGTCAGAACTTAGACCATAGGGGCTGGAGGCGATAGCACAGTGGGTAGGGTGTTTGCCTTGCACGTGGCTGACCCCTGGTTCAATCCCCAGCATCCCATATGGTCCCTGAGCACCCTCAGGAGTAATTCCTGAGCGAAGAGCCAGAAGTAACACCTGAGGATGGCCAGGTGTGACCCAAAAAAGCAAAAAAAATAATAATAATAATAATAATTAATTAAAAATAACTTAGAGCATACAAAGAGCCCAAGTCTCCTACGAAAAGAGACAGAAATCTCACCAAGAGGAGTCCTACCCAAAAGAAGGGGAAAGGAGAAAAAAAAAGGAAAAGAGGCCTCAAGTCAGTCCCCTTATATACAACAAAGTAATCCTATCTGTGGACAGGGAATGTCCTGTCAACAAAGACCCTAAACAGCTTGTAGAAGGGTGGAGCCACACCCTATTATAGGTATAAACAAAGGGTTAATCCCTGACCCCCCGCGCAGCCCCCCCCCGTGCCGCCTTTCCCGACTCACTCCCCCCCAACCCTGCCGGGACCCCCCCCTTTCTCTCACCGCGGTAGCATGGGGCGAGCGGTTCGCCCGGCCCGCGAGGGGTCGGGAGGATGGTGGGTCGTGCCCCCCCCCGGCGACCTACTGCGGTCCCCCCTCGGTGCCATTTCATCGTTCCCTCTCGCCAGCCCACAGCGGTTCATAATGGAGGTGTTTAAAGAGCCCCGGCGGTGGGTGGCGGTTGTTGGTATGTTCTTCTTGGAGATCATCTCTTATGTAAAAACACTGGAGGGGGCTGGTATAAAGTAATACATTTTAATTTTATGGGCTTCATGTAATCTAGAGGGTACCCACAAGGGTTCTTCTTATTTATTATCTACATCAGGGTGTTTCTGAATATCTTGTTCTCCATATACTGAGAGGGTCACACTTGCCTGCTTGAGGGAAAACTAGTATGATCCTTCCTATAATCTTACAGATAGTCTCAACATAGCCAGGGGTGGTAGTCTCCTGGTAAATTCTAACTGTCCCACACTGGGTGCAGTGGGTATAAAGAGGAGCTGTGCCCAATCTAGAAAACATAGAAGTCTTAATAGATGTATAAAAAGTCAGAAGTTATTCAGAGTCAAGGTTACTTCTGTAACTGCCACACCCCTCTATGAGTGTTTACATAGAAGAGTGATCTCATTAGAATGAACCTTGGCTTAAGAACATGTAGGTAGGTTAAGCTGTGACTGGGCAAAATAGCAAAGCTCCCAAACTAGCTAAGCCTGTCATCCAATACCTACCCACTGTCCTATCAATCTGTCACAGAAATACAGTACCATGGCTCTTGCATTTCATGCAGCCAGCCCAGGTTCTATTATAGAAACTATATATGATCCCCTGAATACTTCGAGGAGTGAGTCTGGATCACAGAGGTAAAGAGTAAGTCCTGAATACCACACTTTAGCCATTTCACACAGACACTACTCTTTTAGTGAAAATGTATTACTCATCTATTATTAGTCTGAAATGCTTAACACTACCTCAAATATGAGTTGTTTGGAGAATTATTAATCATGAATTGATTTTGAAGGTCTTTCATTCAATATTTTAGATATAACATCATTATATTATTATATGTGCAATTATAATTGATAAACATTATTTCACTTTTACGGCAATTATATGATTTGTTCTTTATTGTGTCTTCTTTTAGAAGTTTAAATTTTCATCTTGCTATTTTAATTCCAATGCATCTTTTTTTGGTTTATTTTTTCTTTTTTCTTAAATTTGGAACTTTGGAAATTTCTCTGGGAAACTGGTATACATCTAACTATGCAGACTGAGAAATTTCTTGACCATTATTCTTTTCCTTTTCTTTTATCTTTATTGATCCACCATATGATAGACTATTATTTCTTTGAATAATAATTTCTCTCTTTTCCTCTGGAACCCTTATGACATTAGCATTGATTCTATCTCATGAATCCCTGTTTTCTTTAGTTTTTACATATTACTCTGCTTTGTTCTTTTTATTTAGCAATGTATTATAACTTATTCTCAAGTTCACATGTACACTATTTGGCTTCTCTTCGTTAATTTGTTATTTATTTCTTCTATTTTGTTTTTTATAGTCCAATGACTATAATCTAAAGCTCAGTACTTTTCATTTTTATAAGCTGTCTTTATTAAATTTGTCTTCCATTGATATTTTCATTTAATGACATATTTAAGATAGACCTCATTCCCATGACCTGATGGAATGGTTTGAGGCTCTTTATGTTCCTGGAGCAAGCAGATGCCCTTTGGCTCTACTAGCATGAGACAATATGGTGATGTTACTGCTGCCCATTCAAGCAAATCGATGATGAACAGGAAGATAAGTGACAAGTGACATCCTTAAGATAGTTGCTTGAAAATCTTCCTTAGCGATCTTAGAGAAACCTGGTATGATTAGGAATCCTTCCTGGGATCTTATTTTCACCTGTAAATGCAGGGAAATTCTCTCCCTTTCTTCATTATATCTAATGCTTTGTGAGGGCTAAGCAAGATGATCCAAGTTCTTGCTTTTATGGAGAGCTAGTATGGAAAGTTGGTTTGTAGAGCTAGTTTTATTATATGGTGTTATACATAATCATATGCAAGAAAATGAATGACTCTGAGATTATGTGTATATGAGATTTTGCCAATCACTGGAAATTTTCTGTTATGAATAGCCTGTAACAATTACAACACTGAGGTCTAGTGGTCCCGAACTCTGATCCAGGATTCAGTTGCTGGTGTCTGGCAGCAGCTGTGCCATCAAAGTCCAGCTGGACTAGGCAATGACAGCCAAGCATCATCATGTGTACTCAATAATAGTTGTTCAATGATCTGGCCTTTGTAGCTACGAGGGGATTTATACTTGCCAGCCCCTGGCAGCAGTTATCATGCTAATATTTAGCAAACCTGGAGAGTGATCTTGGTGCAGCAGAGATTATTTGTAAGGTCTGTGTCATTGAATTTGAGTTGTACTGGTTGCCACCAGATGTTCAAATTGAGTGCCCCATTCAGTGCTACACTTGAGGAAGCTTGGATGATAACTAGTGTTGTATGGTTAGTTACTCTCTGAAAGGTCTCTACCAAGATAGAGCAGTTCTATTTGTATTGCATGGTTTAGTAGATATATGTGTTTGATTGGATTTTTACACCAGTTTCCAAGGTCCTTGGAAGTGGAGAACAGAAAGTTTCAAATTGTTGGTTTGCAGGGTTAGTGTGTGCATGTTTGTTCACCAATGAGGAATTGCTCCAAGGATTACAATTGCTCCAAGATGGTGGAGCTTCTAATGGAGAAATACTAAATGATAGGGTGTCTTGGTCACCAGGGCTCCTCATGACTTGCAATGCAGTTAAGCAGCCAGTGTTAGGGAACAGGTTAGGGGCACCAGGAGCCTTAAAAAATTGGCTCTCTAAAGGTGAATGTCTACACAGCAGGAAAGGTCTCTTGTTTATTCTAAATCCCTTGGGCTCTGTAACCTTTATGCTAACAGGAAACTGCAGACTGAGATGGACTGAATCTCTTAGCCCAGCCAAGCAAGTGTCAGTTAGCTGCCAGTCTGTGTGTTATTGGCTTGGATTAGTGGAGTTTGGTCAGGGCTGGCTTCTCTCCACCAGATTGCCAGAAGCTACTGAGATTATGCTTTCTGTTGGCTCAAATTCCTGCGCCCAGCTCAGTTTCTTCCTTCCCAGACATCGTAAAATTAAAATCATATTATTGGTGACCCAGGCTCAGTGGAACATCATCTGTTTCCCAAAGCGGTATTAAGTACCCTAAAGTCAACAACTATGACTTCTTTCCAGGGCCTGGTCTTTCCCCACTTCGTAATGCATATTTTTTCTGTGAGAGCTTTCACTTCTGGTGAATGAGAATCTCTGATGGATGACAGGCCTAGTGAGCTTGGGAGCTTTGCTGTTTTGTCCACTCACAGCTTAATCTATTTACATATTCCTAAGTCAAGGTTCATACTAATGAGATCTTTCTTCTATGTAAACACTGATGGAGAGTGTGGCAGTTACAGAAGTCACCTTGACTCTGAATGAGTAACTTCTGACTTATTATTATACATTTACTAAGACTTCTATGTCATCTAGATTGGACACAGCTCCTCTTTATACTCACTGGACCCAGTGTGGAACATTTAGAATTTACCAGGAGACTGCCGCCCTGGCTATGTTGAGACTATCTTTAAGATTATAGGAAGGATCATACTAGTTTGCCCTCATGCAGGCGAGTGTGACCCTTTCAGTATACAGAGAACAAGATACTCAGACTCATCCTGGTGCAGATAATAAATAAGAAGGACCTTGGGGTACCATCTAGATTACATGAAGTCCATGAAATTAAGATTCATTATGTTATACTAGCCCCTCTCTCTCTCTCCAGTGTTTTACCTAAGAGAAAATCTCATAATCTTGGAAGAAGGGATTAGTCCTCTGCATGATCCTTTGTTTAAAGAAGTGTCGCATCACCCTTCTATACTCACTCTTCTACTATCTAGAGGTCGTTTAGGGTTCTTTGTTGACAGGACCCTCCCTGAAGTTAGGGTTACTTTTGTGTATATAAGGGGACTGACTTGAGGTACTGCTCTCTGGTGGGACTCCTTTCTGGTAGGGCCTCTCTTTGGTAAGACTCCTCTCTTCTGGGATTCACCTTGGTGGGACTCTCTCTCTCTGGTAGGATCCTCTTTGTTGGGATACTTGGGCTTTCGTGTATGATCTAAGTTCTGACCTGAGCTAGAATTCTTCCATTATATTGGATTGCTGTGGCAGAGCTTTTGTACTATTAAAAGCCTTTTTGAAGTGCTCAACAACTGAGTTTTCATCCTTTCCTGGAGTCCTCAGAGGTAGGAGAGAACTTCTTTCCTGATACTGTTGGGAACCCCAGTGGCTTCCTGAAAAATCTCTGACTCTGTTTCTCTTCTGAGGGTTTCTATCTGGGGACTCCCATAACATTCTCTAATCAATCAGTTCTTTGAAGATGGGGTCTCAAAGAACTCAAAGTGATCTCAAAAGACTATAATTAATTTGAGGTTTTGGTGCATAATTTTTTCTGCACTTGATGTAATGCTGGTTGAGTCTGTTCTTCAGCTATCTTGACCCCATCTGAAATAGAATATACATTAAAATGTGATAGATTTAAATATTTCCTGCTATGTCTACTAAAGCCATGGCAGAGCCTGACAATCTACCTATTTTGTATTAGATATACCAGAATCCAGTAACAATTATAGACTTCATTGCCATGACCTGAAGGAATGGTTTGAGGGTCTTCGTGTTCCTGGAACTAGCAGATGTCCTTGGGCTACACTAACATATGAAAGCACTATGGAGATGTTACTGGTGCCCCCTTGAGCAAATCAATGAACAACGAGAAGACAAGATGTTACTGATGCCCCCTTGAGCAAATCAATGAACAATGAGAAGCCTTGTTACAAGTGACAAGACATAAATGTGTGTTATAAGACTTATGCATTATGATGGACACTTAATACTTTAGAACAATTTTCATGCTCAAAAAATAAGCTGCACTGGCAAACACTTTCTTGGAAAGAATTCAATTTTTAAGAATATTATTCCAGGAAAGTTCGTTCTAATACAAAGTACTTCAAATTGACGTCAAAAATTAAAAACAAAAGGATGGGGCCAGAGTGATAGCCCAGTGGGAAGGGCATTTGCCTTAGCACTCGGCCGTCCCAGGCCGGCTGGGGTTCAATCCCGGCATCCCATATGGTCCACTGAGCACTGCCAGGAGTAATTCCTGAGTGCAGAGCCAGGAGAAACCCCTGAGCATTGCCGATTGTGACCCAAAAAGAAAAAAAAAAGGAAAAGCTATCCTATTTTTCTATTGAGTAAGGACAGAACTTACTTGAAGCTCTTCATCCCTTTGATTCTGTATTAAATCTACAGTGTTCATACTCCATTTCTCCGAGATTATGTCTTCATGTATGCCCATTAATTTGAAATATATGTTGTTTAGTTCCATAAGTATTCTAATAAAATACATAGCTGAAATGGATTGTGCTGTCAATACACCTATTTCTCATGAGAAATTTTAAGTAATTTTCTAAAAGGCCAGCAAGACAAATATTGAATGACACCAGTATTTCAAAAATATTATAGACATCAAGTATTTCCTATACTGTAATATAGTAACATTTTGTTCAAGCATGAATATTTGATAATACATGGTATTTATTATCAGTCATCTTAAATTATAGATTCCCCAAAAATGTTTTGTGATTCCATTGGATATTTGAGTGAATTTGTTTTACAGAAAAAATAAGAAATATTCAACAAAATATGTACTTAAATAGCAACATAACAGCATTGCCCTAATGTGTAAACAATAGCATTGTTTCATATGAGAAAAAAAGTTTTTGCGGCATATTGGAATTTCATTTCCAGGTCCACTATTAAAAGATCTTTAACTACACTTATGGTTTCAAACCATCCTGTTGACAGTGAGATTTTTATAACTAAAAGAACATACTATTGCTTTTTTTTCTTTCATGACATACACAAGAAAAAAAATGACATGTAATGAAACCCAACAAGTATCATTTTAACTTATAAAAATTGATGGCAGAACTTCACTACTAAACTTATTGCTCATTTTCACAATTCATTGCAGACAATCTGCCAACACTATTATAAAAAAAGGATAGAATATTCAGAATCATGGAAGCAGATATTAATACTTATGATTATTGTTGAATTATTTAGGCTGGATTATTATTATTAGTGCCATTTGACAACCTCTCTTATTTTGTTAAATACAATTGTGTTTAATTGGCCTACCTAATTTCTTCTCTTTAGTGGCTGACTAACTGAAAAGTATTCATGAAAATATCCATTAACCATGCACATCAAATGCTGATTTGCAATGTTGTTGATTCAGTCCTTGCCACTGCCTGATCCTTTAGCTCTTTGAGGATTTTACAATCAATTAATTATATGTTTCCTGAATTTCTGCCAATGAAATTTGAAAATCTATTCTTGCCTTAGTGTCTATCATCGTTATATTTTATGATAGCTAACCAACATTAGTACTCACTTTTGCAATAAAAAATAAATAAATTAGGATGATTTTTTTCTGTTCATCTCTCCCAGCTTAATAACTCTCCTTTAGTTATAAATGTTATGAGTTTTGAATTTAAAAAGAGTTATGTAACATTGCATGATTTGTTTAGTATTCCCAAAAGTATTGAACAATTTGTTTCTTTTACATATCATTACATCCATGCATCTTTTAATCACATTCAATAATTAATGCACAATTTTTAAATTCTAAGTAAAATCAGGTCCTTTTTAGAAGTTAAATAAAGAAATTAAGCTATATAGGAGAATTAGCACACTGGAAGAAAATGCACTAATAAGAATATAATAATAAGACCTTAACTGTTCATTTTATTGCTGTTTATTTTGTTCAGGGGATCGAAGAATCAGTCAAAGAGAAGACAAAACACGATTTCTAGGAATACTGAACATTCCATGACTTCACATAGCAGAGAGGGGATTATATCAGGTCATTTGTGATAGAGAAAATCAAAATCAGGGAGATCATTTAATAAATTTTACATGGTACATTTAAGTGAAAGGCAAATCTAGTGTGGGTTCAGGGACTCTGCAAGTCAAGTTATAGAATTTTTCAAAGCTTTTACTCAAGATTATGAAAATAATGGCTAGAGTTCAAATTCTTAAATCCTCATTTTGGCACAAAGATAAAAAAGTCAGAGACAATATTACACAGATTAGATATCTGTCATTAGATTTAAATTTAACCAAAGAGAAGAAAATAAGATTTTTCATATTTTTTATAATCAATTTATCAGCCAGTTCTTTTACTAAGGCAAATAGAAGATTAATACTGCCATGACTATTATTATTATCTGATTACTTGTCCTTGGATAGCCAATGTTTTGTATTTTTATCAAAAGAGTATATTTAAAATATTCACAATAACTTCTAACTTAGATATCAAGATACAATAGTGTGTTTTAGTTCCTTCCAAATGGACAAAATGTCCTTCCTTATCATCCCCTGGTCTATAAAATATAACATAATTTATGTGTCACTAAATTACCAAATGCTACAGTGAAATAGACACAGAAAGGAATATTTTATCTGCACAGAATTGGGAACTTCACCAATGCTTAAATATAAAACTGTTTCGAATTGATTTTGAATTGTGCTGATAAGAGTATATAAAAGTCATCACTCAATAATCCAACAATAAGGCAGTTGTAATTCTAAAAATAGGAGATTCATTCTTTCTGTTCCACTTGAAATGACAACTGAGCCATATATAAAGATAATTCCTCTTATTTGAGTGGTGTTGTCTATTTTCTTTCTGTTTATCTTTTTTTTTTTCGGGGAGGGAGCAACACCCAGTAGTGCTCAGGATTATTCCTGACTCTGTGATCAAGCAGGCTCTGGCAATCAGGTTTGATATCCAAGATCAAGTCTGAGTTTGCCATAAGCAAGGTAAACATGGATTAATTGCTCTGACCTCCACAAATGGCATTATTTTCACAGACACTGCTGTTGGAGGGAGTTCTTTGGGGTTACTTAAATGTCTGAAGGATATATTAGGTCAATTTTAATTAAGTTATAGGGGGCATCAATATCTAAAACAGTAGAATTTCAACTTTTTGCACTAATTTTATGAACTATTCATGAACTCTGATAGTATTGTATTAAAAACATCCTGATTCCTGCAGTGTTTAGGGGACCATGTGACATGCTGAAAGCTTAAAAGCAGTCACTTGCATGCAAAGCAGGTGCCTTAACCTCCTAATGTTTTTCAAGCAAATATTTTAGAGAGCCTTATGCTTTATATATTTTGATTAAAGGTAATATTTGAAAGATTAAAAATGGGGACAGGAACATCTTTTGTAAGCCTAAATTAACATGTGGGGTTCCTCTTTTAAACTCAAAGACTGCAGGCAGTTTGGGGGTGGGTAGGAAATGGTGGTGAGGAAATTGGGGATAGGATATTGCTGCTGGGAAATGAGCACTGGTGGAAGGATGGGCATTGGGACACTGTGAGACTGAAACCCAATCATCAGCTGCTTTGTAATGTTCTATTTCATGGTGATTCAATAAAAGTATTATATATATATATATATATATATGCACTTCTTAAGGAAATGTATAAATGTCACAGAAAAAGCTACTGTTTAATTACATTTTTTTTACTTTCTCCAGTGTCTTTCAATTCTAGTTTAGATGTACTATTTCCTATTTATATGATACAAAAGAGTAAATAATTTTGAAAACATAAATAAACATTGAATAAAATACTTTGAATTTGTCTTATCGATTCTTAGACTATTGCATATGTATGTATCAGAGCTGTTCATGAAATGAACTGGAAGATGGTCGCAACACTCTTTTATGTTAAGGTGTGCTTCCTACCAAAGTGTCATAGACATAATTATATAACACCTAGATGTTTATGTGACAATAAATATTACTGAATGATTCATGAGTTTTAGTTCAATTAATAAAATATCACCAATATCATGTAGACATATATATGCCCACAAATATGATGCAGTTTATATAACTATATAATATGTAATCATTTATTACATAATATACAATCCAAATACATATACACACATACACACATTTGAGCTATATTGAGCAGTGCTCAGGGCTTGTCTTAGATCCATGCTTGTACTAGAGGCACTTTGTTGTCATTCATGGAAGTTACTTGGGTTTATATGGAGTAGTAGGCATCAAATTGAGTTAGCTGTGCACCATAAAGGATGCAGAAATTCTTCATAAAACAATGAAGACATCAGGACTGAGGAGCAGGCAATTGTGAACTTTGTGTCCAGTCATTCCAATGATCAAACACAAAAATTACAGCAGCTTTTAAGGCCCTATGTAGTGAGGGATTAAATCAAAGATCTCCAACAGAATTACATGGGAATCCAGAAGAAATTTTTTGTTGACCAATCCATGCCACTTCCAAGTCAGAATGCCTAGAGTAAATGCAGTGAAGTGAGTGAGAACACAGGATTAGGTATAGATTAAAATTTTGTGAACACGAACAAATCAGGATAAGGCTGGAGACATAGTACAGCATAGTACAGCCTCCCATGTTGTTGCATTAGTTATATCCCGGCAATTTAACCCCTCCAACCCCTACCTCCATCAGGGCTGATCTATTAGATCCTAGCCAGGAGTAAGCTATGAGCACCAATTGTAGCACAGATCTAAATCAAACAAAAATCAGGAAATGCAAGTTGTGAGATGTCACCCATCAGAATTG